>DWNE01000560.1:0-27725 GCA_018249875.1 Cecropterus toxeus | reverse complement strand
ACATCTCAATAAATATATTTTCAACACACCATACCTAATAACAGAATGGTAAGCGCTGTTCTAATAGGCGACTTGTGTCTGAAGTCGATCACAAATGCGTTGCTACTGCCGGGGACTGAGATGGTCGCCTCATATAAAAGTGAGCCGGCAACCACACCCTTCCAACAAAACGCAAAGATAATTAACAATCGATATGAGGTATTAACATCTCAATAAATATATTTTCAACACACCATACCTAATAACAGAATGGTAAGCGCTGTTCTAATAGGCGACTTGTGACAAAAGGAGACACGCCTGTCCTCAAATATGATACAAATCCTACCTGGAGTAATTACAGCTGTCTTAGGTGGTAGTAGTCACCATCACCATACCACCAGATGTATACAGCTTGTATACATCTAGTGGTGTCTACATTTTGTATACAGTTTGTTTACTACTTTTACACTTACAGGTTGTTTGTTTTTTCTTCATCATAAAAAATGGTTTAAGGGTCTTTAAGATAACGTTTTGCAACCTTAAAGTTAGTATTTTGCAGTGAAAATAATTGAGGCAGAACTCAACAGTACTTTTACAAGTTCCATAAATAGTAAGTTATTTTTAAATCACGGACACAATTTATTGTATACCATCTATAAATACTTAGATAAAAGATTACTATGAAAACAACCGTCACGTTATTTCGCTAGAATTCAATAGCAATCTTGAACTCTAAAGCTGCTACCTACACAGGAATCTTGTTAAAAGTCATCCAGAGAAAGGCATGTGAATGCTCAGGTCCGGTAGATACGTGATAAGTAGGTGCGTTCAAATAGTGCAGTAAAGTTAGTTCCTCCATAATATTAAATTTTGCAGGAATGTCTCAATATATTATGTTTGAGGGTAGACGGATTTTTGACCTAAATAATATATAAAAAAAAGTGAACAGATATACAGAAATGTCAAAATGTTGACTAGCCTTTGAACTAGATAATGCAGATACGGATGTATTGCCTGAATGCTGAAACATTACCTGAATAAAAGATTTCGTCCTTCAATTGTAGTAATGTTGTAAATGTCCATGCCTACAATCCTTATCTTTTATCTCTATACAGCTATGGGAAACTAGGAGCATTTGTCATATTTTTTTTTATCGTTAAAGAAAGATATAGATGTTTCAAAACTGCGCATATGGTCTTCGACCATGACTGAATGATGGGTTTCCAACGTAATTCGTAGCCAGTAAAAGCATGTGAAGTAGTGAGATAGCGGTAGTTATTGCAAAATTTTGTACATACGTTACAGTCGCCATAAACTGCAGGATTAAGATATACTAGTTTAAAATAAACTAATAAATAATAATTTTTTTATTACTCAAAGGCATTGTACAATTGGCATTTAAAACAATTAGAACAATGTATAGATTATATGTAACACAGTGATTTTTGTGCATCTGATAAACGTTTTAAAGTTAAACTTGTGTTACGGATAACAGTTTTCAAAAATACTTTAGCTACTTAGTTTAAGAATTTTAGTCTCTTATTTTGCCAAAGTGTGGTCACCCCGAGCGCGGTAGAGTGCGGAACCGGTCGGCGGACGATGTCCTGGCATTCCCGGTTTGCAGTGCGCCGCTCTAGCCCCTCGCCGACTTTCGGAATAGATATTTGATGCTGACTCTGTTTGCAAGGTTCTCTTTGTTTGATTTGTTGTATAAAGCATTTACATACAGGTAAAGGAAGAACGTATGTGTTTTCAGTCGTATGTACTATCGGAAGGTTGTAGAATCTAATGTTCGACTTCGGAAGTATATTGACGCCGCCTATTTCTGTGTTTTGACAGTGCTGAACGCTAGTGTGTTCTGGTATGAGAGGTGTGGTAAGGAAGTTACTCTAATACGAGTCATTCCAACTTAGTACTCAAGGGTAGCAATGCATTTACAGCCACTTTCAGAGACTTCAACTCTATCTGGGGACTACACGTTCCTGGGGCGGCAGTGGTTATCTACCATCACATGAACTGAAAGATCATCTGCTATATATAATGAAAAATATCACTTAGAACGCTTAACAACAGTGTTCCCCTGTTGTTTTTTGGTTTGTAGGTGTAGTATTGCACAGCTCCAGGCGTTTCAGCTTTGGGGTATCACTCACACTCCACGTGCTAAGGTCACCGTTTTAATGTACCACAGTAAAAAGTATGTATGTTTTAATCTATGCTATAAACTATCTGTGAACCAAATTTTATCGAAATCAATTTAATTAGTAGTTTTCGCGTGAAAGACAAACACCCACACTCTCACAAACTTTAGCATGTGTAATGTAAGTAATATGTTCTTTCATTCACGTAATTGTTTTATCTGAAGCGGGAAGATATATGCCCCAACGGAGATGAAATCTTTCCTTGAAACATGCATTAAGCAAAGCGAAATAACAACAGCAACTTTATATAGGCTATAAACAGTATATATATGCAATAAACTTCAATTTATTTTGGCCTTAGGTACAGAGAAATTGCTCTCTAAATGCCAGAATTATTAACTTTGTTCATTTTCATAAAATCGCCTCTGAAGTAATCGCTTTACTTGGTCCAGATGATTTTAGATACGGCGGCACTACGGCCAAGCAACAGGGATAGAGGATTTTAAATGCAACTGGTTCGAAAAAGACAACATTTTCCTTTTCGTAGAATAAAATATCCTACGATTTTCTAACATCAGTCCAGAATCGACCGTAAAAGATTGAAGTATAAAGTGTATTTTGCGCTGGGTTGCAAGACGTTATGTAATCTTTTTCATCTAAACAATGTCGGGCAACACATTTTTATTTGTGGGGATAGAAAGAGAAGCAAATTGTATAGATGCAAAGGGGGAGAGGGATAACGACATCTAGCATTAATATTCTGGGTACGTGTAAGTTTCAGGCAACGGTCGCCGTGAAACTCGTAAATGGGAAAAAAGCAACAACGGAGAACTCAACCGCCTGTAGTGAAGGGAAACGTTTAAAAAATTTATTACCACCAAATATTTATTCCGAAAATCTGTAGCCTTAATTAAAAATGAATAAATCTAAGCCTAATGTTAGCATATTAATGGCTTAATTTCTTCCTAGGCCACTGAGTTATTATCTGTTTTATTTTTACCGACTGTTTGTCAGTTATTATTGCAAAAAAAATAAAATTATTAATTTTTCGCACGCTTTGATTTCTGTATTTAATGACTGCAGGAAAATTACTACAAAATGAAATAACACCTTGTGCTTTTAAATCCATTGTCATCGAATAATAACAACGAAGGCACGGTTGATTTACACACAGACATATGAGTCAACTTCATTGTGTACGGGGCCAATTAATAAATCGGATCACGTCTGATAAGTGTCACGAGTGAAGTAAGAATTATATCTGCTGATGACAACCCATTGTCATGTGCAATCCGCCACCAAGTTATTTAAGGTATATTTACACTGATTAAGCTGACACGGATGAGTAGGTTTCGACTTAGTAGATACTTGTTTAATATGTAAATAGCAAACAAGCATGCAATCCAAGGCCATGGCATGCGCCCGCGAATATAGAACTGGAGTTCCACTTGCAGGTGATCACCATTGCGGTACCGTTTTCAAAAAATGGTTCTTCGAATGTAAGTCAGTCGGTATAACGATCCTTCACTTACGTAACGACGTAAACGAAAAGTATTTTGAATCCTACTGGTATTATCATCTTTTAATGTACATCCACTGTAAGTAATTGCAACTTAGGTGCTTAGATAAAATATACAGCTTATTGGTAAATTGAAACGCTAGAAATATTTAATCCTTTCGACGACCTTTCAAGGGACTAAGAAGCTAAAAACTGAATGTAATTTTATTGACTCAGGACTTACATTCTTTAATTTTAAACACGCGTCAATTACACGCAAGTGATTAAAGCGTAGAAATCGAATGGACGATCTGAGGAGTTGCTCATTGTCCACCTCGTGGCTGTCAGTGTTAGCTTGAAATAAAGCTGCTGCAGCTCACCTGCGAATTAGTATTACAACTGCGAGTAGTATTACAACTACTATTTGAAATAAGACCTCGTTTGATTAATTACTTCTGAAACCGTTTTCGTGGAAACTTCAAATTGATAGAATATATTTTGTAATAATGATGGTATTAATACAGTAAAATGCGGAAATAAATTGTCAAAGATTTAAACACATGTCCAAGTACTTACGTCAGTAACTTGCCCAACGTAAATATTCCTTTACAAGGACACATCATGTTCTTGTTCTAGATATTACTATAATATGTATTTACTTCGTTAAATAACTCAATAAATCTTTTTCGTATCATAATACGAGGAACTTTAACAAATTGTTTCAGTAGTTTATTGTGATGTAAAACCATATATCATGTATATTATGTTAATAAAAGCTACCGTTGTCCGTCTATAAATCTTATCGTCCGTCAGCTCTGTCAAATAATTAAATAAATAACCATGTTATTGAAGTAGTAAAGTCCAGTAAAGTACTTGCTATAGTATAATTTGTAGATTACAGGAATATTTTCTGACATCGGATGCAAGTTTGCTATCTATGAGATTGAAATCAAAGTGCAAATAAATCCTTCGAACCAGAAGTAAATACATAATTGAGGTAGTAGGTACACGAGCTTCCAGTCTTCTTGATGTAGATATTGGCAACCCCGATGGAATGGAATGAAATGGATGGGAATTCTTTTTCATCAGACTGAAGTATGTAGTCCACCTGATGGTAAGTGATTACCACCACCCATGAAAATCTGTAAGCAACTTCATATAGAAAAGGCCATCTATCTAAAGTCGATCAATGATGCGTTGCTACTCCCGAGGACTAAGATGGTTGTCTTATATATAAGTATACCGAAATGCAAAAATGCTTCACGCTAGAAGGGTGTGGGTAGGTGTTGGCGTGGAATAGAACCAATGTAGTTCAACAACTTAAATCAATTTATTGTTAGCATGCACTTCTACGGTAGGAACATCTAAGGAAATTAAAACTTCTTCTGATATAAAAGTGACGATGGTGATATCACAGAGTAGCCATTCTTCCGTTACACACAAAAACACGTACCCACACAAACGCACGTTATTTACACATTTTCTTAAAGATATCTATATACTTATTTAACTTTTATACTTACAACAAGTTATCGATAAACAATTACATATGTGATTGAGTACATCACTAGCCACTCGTCATCAGAGCACGAGCCACGTTGATATTTCCACGTAGATTTCACTCCGTAAAACCTTTCCCGTTTATTTTTATATACATTTTCGGTTGGCACATCTCTTTTTATTCAAGATCACTCCAATATCGCGCGAACTTTCTCAGACTGGGAACTTTTCAAATGTTTTATTTGATACGTTCAGTTCAATGCTGTATCGTTCGATTGAAAGATTGTGAACTTCGTAATATGAACACGTTTTTTGTGACGTAGTTAGAGTTTAGGTGTCGTTAAAATTTATTTATCAAATTAAATATAAATTCAGCCTGTTATTAGGTTTTCTGAAAATATATCGCAGTGTGGGGACCATAGAGCTACACAAGTACGTACAGTACATACTATGTATAATGCTATGTATTATGCTGTTATTATGTAAGCCTTCTTTAGTACTTAATACATTAGATTAAGATTTGTTGTCATCCTATAGCAACTACTAATTTCACTTCTATAGAATAAAATGCAAAATATGTATTCCTAAATTGAAATGCATACATCTCCATGGCTTGGGTAAACCCTAAGTAATTGACGTACAAAGTTAAAAAACTTCGGGCGCCGTGGCTATATTTCGTGCGCTTTTGTGCTTTGGAAGGCATATTAAGCTGTCTGTATCTTTTTAAATCTGTATCTTTTTAAATTTGCCAAGTGATAGAATCAATGTAGTTCGACCGGGGAAGTACCACCGCCAGACCTATTTCTAGCGTGAAGCAAATCTTGCATTTCGGTGGCAGGGTGTGCTTGCCGGCTCACTTTTATATGAAGCGACCATCTCAGTCCTCGGGAATATCTGTGACATACTTCATATAGAACCCCTGTTCTATATGAAGATGCTTACAGATATCCATGGGCGGCAGTAACCTCTTACCATCAGGTGGGCTGCTTGCTCCTTTGCTACCTCAAAAAAAAATGAGGTTGTGTGAGCGATTTTAATATACTTCATGATCATTATGGAGTCACTGCTTTTGTAGTATCCAATCAACGCGAAGGAGCATTCATAGCTCTTCCAATTGTGAAGAGAAACGTAGCCAAACGTATAATATATAAAATGCAAAAAATCGTAAATTATGCGTGCACAACCGCCACAAGGTATCCCCGCGTAATCAGTTGTGCATCATCAGTGCCCCGCGTCAGCATAACTGACCTAAGCCGAGGTCCGTACCTCACAGGAGGTGCCCTTGGGTCAACCGTAATCCCTATTTAAATCAGAGGCGGAAGGCCAAAACTCTTGCGATAGCTTTGTCCACATCCGCCCCCCCTTATAGCGAAGGTGGAAGATCGAGGAACCTAGCGACGGGGACCAAAGCCATCCCCCCTTCCATCCCAGTCTTCTTGTCCCAGCTCGAGCTTTAGGATCGCCATAAAACCCGGTGAAGCTATAAACAGCAACTACACAATTGCTAAAAAAAGTAAATTATGCAATTTTCAATGTAAATTAAATGCAAAATTAACACATAATACTCGATTTACCAAACAATGTAAGCTTCTCCATCTATTCTTACTCAATCCTTACATAATGTTGCACTGATTTCGTCAACGGCAACAGCAAATCGTCATTACGTAAGGAGAAAGCTTCTTTAGAATACAACCCACATGGCATATAATTATATCATCTTTACTACTTCAATAAATGTCCGAAATTTTATGTTTAAATTAAATTCTGATTACATGTTCATATTTTAATGTAATGGAGAAGCGAGTGTGCAGTCCACCTGATGTCAGCGCTGCTACCTAAGGTCACCTGTAATCGACTTGAGGTATGATTTAAAACATTTAAAGGGTACCTGGGTAACCTTAAAACCTTGTGTTAACCTGAAGCCGTGGGAGGGACTTCGAGTATGTGGGGTTTTCACCGCGCTAAATTCTCCGCATTAAACTTCCAGAATTTAGCCTACTCGGCTCCGGTCACGGTGCTGCGAAGAGGATTTGGGATCTCCAAAGAAACGCAGCTGAATTCCTCTGAGCGCGTTGCCTTCATTCAGTTGAGAGGCTGGACCCAACGTCCGCGTTTTGACGACCCGCATGGCGGAGAGGTCACCATACTGGTCTGACACGCAGAAGGTCCCGGGTTCGATCCCCGGCCAGACAGAAATGTGAATAATGAGTTTAGATTTCTGTTCTGGGTCTAGGTGTTTATGTATTCGTTTTTGTGTGGAACCCAGGAGTAAATCCTATTGTGGTGCTATAAGTGTAGAAAGCGTTTACGTTTATAAGTTTTATGTTAACGCGCCATCTGGTCTTTAAGATAGAATGCGACCACATATACCGCCGTCCTTCCCTGGAGTCTTTTGGCTGGACGATCGAGCTCCCATTCTTGTCGCCTGGAAGACTCTTTTAGTCGCCTCTTACGACAAATGGAAGATATCATACCTCTATTCTGAGCCTAGTTACAGGACCGATGACTTGCTACTGCTGCGGATTAAATTGGAAATCTTTTAAAAATAATCTCTCTGTAACCTCGTTTCTAACTGCTGCGCTTAAAACTACCGTGCCCCTAGTATGAGTTTCATCAAACCATTACCTTTTACCTTTTCCCCATACATCATTGTATAGATGATTTGAGATTTGAGAAAACGTAATACAAGATATTAAGAAGAAATAGTCGAACCGCAAAAATGTCCTTATGTATGATATGCGACACTAAACAGTGTTTGTGTAAGCGCATACACGGTTGAATACACTGGGTCTTATCAGGACTCGGCAATCTAGCGGAACATTCAAGCTAAGGTGAAATTCCTGTAAGTCTAAGGTTACATTTTCTTGTTATATTTTTAGATGCAGTTGAACTTTTGACCGTACATTTACTTTTGTAAGAACTTTATTAAGTAAGATTATATTGCAGTAATTAAAATACATATAAATTTAATAGTATATTATTCTTGTGCTATCAAAGCCTACCAGGTGCATATTCTGCTCTACAGGTGTAAAGATATGTTGTAAATTATGTTTTTTATTTCTACCTTTCTACAGTAGCTTTAAAGCTACTATATCATATGATCAATTGTTTTATATCATGGACGTACAAAGTGATACTAACATTTAACCCCTATTTAACCCTTCTTAGGAGTGGAATATCCAAAAAGAATACCTTTGGATTTTTTTATTTATGAACTCTTTGTACGATTGTTTTTATTGTGTGTAAATAAATAAAAGTCTTTTAGTGGGTGTTTACATCTTATTATTAATATATTGTCCCTATTTCATGTATCATGCTAGCTAGATCATGAGATCTAGCTTGATAATCACCTGAAGTACTAAATAGTTTAGGTGATGAAGCCTATTCAAAAGTATTTCGCCTTTAACTCCTAAATATAGACAACCCTCTTTAGAAGTTTGTATTACTATTTTAATGGTATAAAATAAAAAATATCATTATAGAAGCGAGACAGGTAGTTCCATCGATCTAGCTTCTCCATTTCGTGGAATGTGCGTTGATTCACTGATATCTGTGCAGACGGTCTACAAACTATACAATTTAACTGCTAAATGCGATAACTTGCTCGATAAAATCGTGCTTAGATGACCATGTGCAAGCAAATGATGATGCATAGATATCCGCAAATAGCTAAGTAACTAGAAATAATGTCTATTAAATTAATTTAATATAAACACCATGTATAAATGTTGGAAAGCGAATTCTTAGTGCTTATCTGGGAATTGGATTTCATTAGAGCTTTAAATGCCAATTAAATATTCTTACTTATTTTTTTCTAACTTATAGTACATTATTTACTTACTTGCAAATTATTATTACGTATCATTATACATAGTTCTCCGCAGCTCATGTCTTAACTGGTAAGATGAAGAAAAATATACAATAGGCAACTATCTATATATTTTCGCTTTCAATAAAAATGGCGTAGATCTAAATACTCTAATGTTTAGGACATTTTACATAGTTATCGACTGGAACAGCAATCTAATTAGTAGATTAGTAAAAATACCGTCTCCAATCACAATATTACAAAGTGATATTAAGTAGTCTTCAAAAATATTTGAGCATCAAAGACGAGATAAAATTGTATCCGGTCATTATGAGTCAGATGTCGCGTAAGGCGGGCCGCACGAGATAATTTCACCTGACCTCTGCCAGTTCATTGACTGCGAGTGCGGCCTGCATAGTGGTATACGCATGTCTAGCTAGTTCTACGGCGTAAGTGAGAAGCGATGAGCGATTCATATTAGCCTTTTGTTGTCTGGCATCTGTAGCGTAGCTTAGCATCTGTAGCATATGGCGTTGCATGGGCATATAAAATGAACTATTTTATTATTGTTATTATATAAGGTTTATCATTTTATTTCTTAAGACTTTTATTATATTGCAGGAGAATTAAAATGCCAGGAGTTAAAGTTAAATAAATTCAAACCTTTTCATAGTGTAAAATGTGATCTTTACCATTAGGTACCTACTTGTTTTTTTAGCTCCCGTACATATGAAATAAAAGTAGAATTGTTGACGTCACGTAATCTCAAATTGCATATAACTCTTAGTTTTACACACAATTTTGCTACTTTGTGCTATTTAGAGTACAACTTTTTAAACTCAACTCTACGATACGACTAATTAATATCAGTGATATATTTGGTAAGTGAAGACATCTTGTCTTGACGCTTATAACTTGCACCAAACTCCATTAAACCAAGAGCCTACTGTGTATAAAGTGTTTCGATGTATAAAGGAGATGTAGAAACAAGAAGGAAATTTATCTCGAATGTGTGGGCGGGTTAATACTATCGTTGAATCTACTGGAGCGTTACTTATTGTTTTTCTGTCGGGAAACAACCAGAATTGAAGTAGGTTCATTTGACGATCTCTATTGTAACTTACACGTCGATATTACTTTTTAAGATAGCTTTAGTATTTTAAACTAGACTAGCAAAAAAAAATTACAAATTAAGTTCGGCTTATCATGAATCCATTCAATCCTTTTCTTAATATATCCTCTTTAATAAAACGAGGATGCTAACAACAAAATTAAAATATAGACCAGTGTTTTTTAATCTTTATCATGGCACGACCCTTTAATTTTCGCGACCCCCGCCCTTCGTTGTATCTAAGTTTTATTTAACTATATTACAAATATGCAATCCAATCAAAATTTTATTATAACTTTAATGCATTAGAAAATTAATTATCCATTATATAAAAAATATTTATTTTAAGTTAAGTAACTTACATATAAAGTACATAAATACAGCCTTAAAGCAGACGTATTCCTAAATGAGTACGTTTATAGAGGCCTTGCGACCCCTTAGAGGTTTGCGACTCAAACTTTGAAAAAAACAACGATTTAGAGATATAGATCAAATAAGACATTTCGAGTAAATATTATTACTATACAATGAAGTAAGATGTTAATAAAATTTCTGAGAAATTGCAGTTATTGATTATTATTATCATCACCATTTAACTAGTAGACTACCATCATAATTGATGTATAATTTACGATCAGTTACACCCCAACAAAGGTATGATTCAGTGGACAAAGCCGTGAGTAACAATTTGTAGATTCAATAACGTTAAGTGCTCTCTGACTCAGCGTTATGGCTTTAATCTGACCCAAATAAGTAGAATTAGATCTGAAAACATCAATTAAGTGAAGAAATGTCTGCTCGTGATCTAAATGATAAATCTCAGTACCTGTTTCATCAACTTGTCTGCTTGCGAAAGATAAACAAAAGGCGAATATTTTTTCACTCGTTAAAGAAATTCACTAAGAAATGTGAGTGCAATACAAATACAATGTATTTATACATAGGATAAAATACATAACAATACATTACAATACAAATAACATTACAGTAATCAGTACGCAAAAGGCGACCTGGTTCACAACGATCTCGTTTAGACAACCTTAATGAAAGTGTAAAAAATCCAAGTTTATAGAACCAATTCGTAAATACCATTACTACACATTTGTAGTCATAGTCAATATTTATAGCCTGTATATTATACAGGGTATAAATATTCACTAAATAAAAGTAAGCAAGCAGCATTTAATTATTTCGAAATGCTTTAATTTTCTAAAATATTATTTAGATGCCATTTTGGCAAATACATTTTAGTAGTATCATATCATTGGGTCACGTCATTACTCTCTACTCGTCTACACTCTAACATTCATTTTCGAAAAAATATTGAGATGCCATTTTGACAAGCAATGTTTATTTATACATGCTAATGTCATCTCTCTACTCTCTACTCGTCATCCGTCGATTCAGGAGCAAGTCCTCATTCATTAGTCTCCGTCTAAAGCGAAATAAAATATATAAGTGTACGCGCTAATTTTGTATAGACGTATTGAGCACATTCTTTGACCGTATCTTAGTGCATTGGAATTCATTATTTTTAGTTTTGTTTGCTTAGAACTCGCTTGAGTATTTGTTAGCTTCGCCATATGGTAGCAATTTAATATAGCTATTTAGAACTATCGAGATTTCCCGTCAAATTCCAAGCAAAATATATGCTATGCATGAATATTTAAACATTGAACCCATTATTGTTAATAACATGAAGTATAATAACAAAATGAATATAATAATCCTGATAAATTATCGGAATCTTAATTAATATTTTAATGCACTTAGAAAAATATTTTATCTACCCGTACTCGAACATTTACAGTTGTCAAAAACGCATTTAAAAGGAAATAATAAAGGTTGTAAAATAATTCTACAATCTATCTTTATCTATTTTTGATCTTCTACATTTTTTGTTTAACAATGACGGATTTGGTAACGTTATAAATTATAGATTTATTGATAAAACACTACGACTATATTTCAAACTGTAAACACGTTTTCCCAACTTTCTGATCACTTTGTTTTACGTGTAGCAACATTATTGAACCAGATACAACAGAGATATGATCTTAAATGCATTAAATACCGATATCAGTGTTTAATTGCTCTACGATGTCTGCCGGACAGGCTTTGAGTGGGCGATTATTACCATCTTGACTTGCCATTTCAAGTTCCTCTGCCGCGTGCCTCGTCATTGATAGTTGTCGCAAAAAGCCATTCAAACTGCTCTCGAATTCAGATAGCTCATTTCTTAGCAATTAAACAAACAAGTTATAGCAGATCAAATATTGTATTTCCTTGACCAATTAAGTTCTAGCGATCTGTCAGAATATGTAGTCTTTGCAGTCAACTCGTTAAATATTTTTTCTATAGTGACTGAGGTGTCTAATTTAAAGTGATGAAAAATTATTTCAGTACATACATTATTCATACTTATTTCATTAGTCACTAAAAGAAACACGAAATTATTATAAAAACAAAACCCGACTGCTCAAACTGATTTATTTTATTTACGGCTTTTCGGAGTTTGCGTTTAAAATAGTAACATAAAAGTTATATATTTTTAATGATCTATTGTACAGCTTCTATTTGATACCAATACTGCTATTATTACAAAAATCATCTGTTCCCTTCGTCCTTTCTGTTCTTAGGCATAATATTCAGAATTATGAAGCCTAAGTCACTATGACAACTGAGACGCTTTCGATGTCAAATAGGTTGGGCTGTAGAGCGTACCAAAGAAATGAGCATAGGTACATACATACAAAGTAACAAACATACATACATAAACACGCTAAAAACATTGCCTTACTGAAGCAGTCAGATAAAAATTCAATTTAATTTGTTGGTATATCGAAATAGATGAATGAAAAATGCCAAGTTTAGGCTGTATTGGCAGAAGAAAAATGCAAATGAATTTTGTTTCTTAGTGTATTGTATAATTGTACATCACTGTGAACATAGTCAGTCAGTTAAAAAAGCCATCCAGTTATATAGTCTAAGTAACAAAATCAAGCAAATCAGCAAAACTAGCTAAGCCTAGCTCTCAGCCTACTGCCCTCAATCACTGTGACGTTATAATAGTTGACGTCATGTATCGTTCTAATAACGAGAGAAGGTACAGACTCGTGTTCTTCATTGTTCACAAGTGTATTAGCAGGGATATCAGAATTTTGTTTATAACCTTATACACATATATGAGAAATCGGAAGCGAAATTACATAAACTATATAGCCGGAAAGATTTATCGTAGTATTGTATGTACTCGCGGTCCTATGACGCGACATCAATCGACAGGCGGCAAATTCAAACCTCGCATGCGCAACTCATAATTGATTTAAAGTTGACCATTGCGACGCCAAGTCAGTAGGAAACTCTTGACACTCATACGTTTTAATGACCACTAATTATTGGACATTTAATAGCTGAAATGATGGTGAAAAGAAATTCAAGTGGGCAGGAGCGGCATTTTAAATAACAGAAGTTTATATAACTTGTGAATCAATTAATTGAAATAAAAAAGAAAGAAGGTAACTGTAACAACGAGAAATATTTACCTTTCAGTTTTGACACTCATTTTGAAACTTATCATTTATTTCGTATTCTTGTCAGCTCTACTAGATGCTGAGTTCTAAAATCAAGTGTGTGTTACCGTGTGTCTCAGCGAAGTTTACGAGGCTGTCCAATCGAGCAGTCCGCGGCAGTCCGGCCGACGAAGATTCTAGATTCATCGCAGTCGTTTTTAGACCCTTAGCAGAATATTTTATTTCAAAAATAAGATTCATAAATAATTTAGTTATTTAAGTTATAAATATATTATTTAAGTTTTGCAGATGAGTTTGCAGTCAACACTTAAAGACTTAACGTTTGCATAATCACTAAAGACTGTCTACAATATTTGTTTTATATAGCAATGTTTATTTATTTTTGATAGTACAAAACTACCTTCAGCAAAACGACTTCAGCCAAAATGAATAAAGTTTTTGCCGACGCCGAATGTTTCTAGCAAGCGCCAATATTGAGCGAACTGTAATTAATATACGACTATGAAGATGTTGAAGCAGAGGGGTGAGCGCAGACTTCCTCGTGTGATTGGGTCGCCTGACAAGTATCAAAATAATTGTTATAAATTCTAGAAGCCGTTTACATAAAGATTTATGTGCATTACATAAATATTTGCATCGAAAAGTTTTTTATATTGTTAAAATTTAAACTTTTTAATTTCTATAGGCTTTAAACCTTCGGTTTCGGCCGAGGGTTGTGACGATAGCCGAAGAATTGGCGAATTCGGACAAAAATCGGTCGGACGCTACATAGAGGTTATACTTTATAGCAAATTATTATAAATCTTGCGTTCTATCTTTTTTGTTATGATTATAAAGTAATCTTTCTTGCGTGTAAGCAAGGCTTCTGAATTATTTGAATTGAATACGTAAACTATAACGCAAAGGATCATATTGTATAAAATTTTGATAATATCCTATAATACTTTGCACAGATGTAACTTTGAATTGTAATGCCTAGTATTTAAGATGATAAATTTTTTAAATTTGCGTTGCACTCCGGTATGGCGTCTACTGCGCCACTTGTCTTCAGCTACCAGATACTCTTCCTAAAAAATCAGTTCACTTAGTATTTTTTTATTAAATCCATTTGCAGATAATAAATAATATATTGATATATCTTACATTTATTGCTGCTCTACTAGATTCTAAGTAAGAATCCAGTACGTATTACTTACTGTGAAAGTCCTCGGACTCTTTACGAGCGCTGTTCTATCGTGCACTTCGCTGCAGTCCGGACGAAATAGATTATGTTATGTCCGTTGAACACTGAATATTGTCTCGATAATTATTTTTATGATTTGCTTCCTGCCCATTCATCATAATAAAGTTTTCCTATATTTTTCAAAATAATATTATAAATAAAAACTGGAAAATCTCAAATCTAACTCGATAAGAATTAGTTAATAGGGTATACAAGAGATTGATGTGGAAGAGTCAGGGGACAAATTTAATTAAAGTGACAATTAGGGTCCATGTACAATTAAATTTAATGGGTAATAATATAAACCTTCTGGCTGGTCAACTAGATTCTAAGTTCTTAGTCCAGTTTGTATTACTTACTGTGAATGTCCCTGCGCAGTTTACGAGCGCTGTCCTATCGTGCACTCCGCGGCAGTCCGCTCGAAGATTCTAGATCCAACGGAGTAAATTTGTTTCCCGCTTGCTATACTGTACCTATGTATGCCGTACCTGTATGTGGTACCGGTATATCGTGTCCTGGGTTAGGATCATGAACTATGAATTGAAAATTTTAAACGTAACATTCCACATTTAAGTGGCATTTTTATAATAGAAATATATAAATTGATTAAATAGCATACCGCAGTGCAAACACGTAATTCCGTGAACAGTGTTACATTAGTCCATGGACACTTACTCTCTTATCTAAATTTTACTCCATTTTTAACTAACTTCTAAAAAGAAGGAAGTTCTCAATTCGAGTGATTAAAAAAAAAGACGCTTTCTACACTCATAGCCCCACACTAGGATTTTCTCCTGTATCGTGGGTGCCATGAACACACAAAGACGAATACACGAACACCCAGACCCAGAACAGAAATCTAAACTCATCATTCAGGTGCCTGTCTGAACGGGAATCGAACCCGGGACCCACTGCGCGTTAGATCGGTATGGTAACCGCTCGGCCACGCGGGTGTTTTTTTATACTTTTGTAGTTGCAAGCTTACATTTCACCTAATTAAGTGGTCACTGCTCCTCGTGGATATCTGTAATTAACATAACATAAAATAAGGGTTCTATCTGAAGTCAACTACGGATACATTGCTGTTCGAGGACTGAAATGGTCTTCAGTCTTATGAAAGTACAAAGTCAACCACAACCTTCCAGTTAAACAAAATAACTGTTTCACTACAAAGTTAAACACGACGAAGTTAAAGACGCGATTGGGAGTTAGATGTATGGCCGCTGGTGGTCAAATTTTGTACTCGCTTCCGTGTTTCTTAGGGCGAATCAAACCGTCCAATCCGTTTGTTACATTTGATATGTTATTTAACGTTTTAATCTCATATAATATCTTCAAGCTGTAAACATTTTGATTAGCGCTGACACACACATAAACTTAACTTATGCACAATAATTTGTTTAAATCAATTATAGGAATACATATTATATTATCGTTATTATCATAAATGTTTTCGAAATCGAGTTATGACTATTATAAGCTGCGAGGTTTATGACATAAATATCAATTAACATAATTTATTGGTTTTATTACTAGGCGCCAATACTAACAAGCCATGGCTTCCGATCTCTGTTTGATTTAACAACCGCATAATTAACGTGCAATATTTGCAACAATTTAAATAATTTATTTATTGCCACTTATAAAGACATTCATTATTCTTGGGTAAATTTATGGTGAACGCTCTGAAACGTATCGCCTCGTTTAAATAGAATTACAGATTAGATTCTATTTAATCTGTAGGTGGTCCACATAAAATAACAAATAAAGTGTTGTTTATTGAATGCAAAAACGATAAAGTTTGCATAATAGCGTATGAGAATACTAAAATGATCTCTTTCTTTAACAAGATCTCACATTAGGTATGCGCGCGACCATAAATGGAAGACTGTTGATAGTTTAATTTTTTATGAATGGTTTCAAATTGAATAACGATGACAGCAAAATTACATAGTTCCTTATTTATAACTTAATACCAACTTTTAAGTTATGATATTTGTATGGAGATATCTAGTGAGCGTGTAGTCCAACTGATACTATGTAAGTGGATATGGTCTTTAATTTGTAGTTTGTTTCTTGTACAGGTTTAATAGAAACGACTAAGAAAGGAGGTAAATGCTTTCTTTCCGTTATTACAGCGATATTATTTAGAAGCAAGTGAAATGTGACCATTAAAATCTATGCTAGGAGAGAAAGTAGTCTGAACGATGATGATCTTCTTGGTGACTCAAGCGGCGATTTATTATCACACATTCATTATTTTGTGAGTTTAAAATGACTATATCTTGATCTTCTTACAAATAATAGGTCTTCGAATAAATAGGCAACTACTACAGATTGAGGTCTGCCCGGCATAGAAAATAATTCATCCGTTTTCAAAATTAGTAAAACTAATAGTAAAATTATTTAGTAAAATTAAAAATAAATCAGAGACTGAGTTGAGAAGTAGATTCTTATATTTCATAAAAAAATATAATCAAATTTAAACAAACTAAAAGTAGGTTACCAGTTCTGTTGATTAATCAGCTGTTAAATTATTTCGAAAAGCAGTCAATTTAGGTATTCATAACAGTTAGGTACATGAATTTTAACACAAGTTGATTATTGTTGCTTCAACTTCATACTAATGTGAATTGAAATTTACTTCAAGAAAATAGATGAGTTAATATTATTGAAATTATCCACCGTAGGAGTTGAAACGGACGAATCGAATGCAATGAGATTAGTTTTGGAGCCTTTATCTCACTTGAAATGCTTTCTGCCTGTAATATACTTAATTCATTGTTTTATAAATTGGGAAGTACTACGTGAAGTTCTTGCATTTCTGTGGAAGGTTGCCGACATCTTAGTCATCGCGAACAACGCATCTGTGATCGAATTCATATAGAACCCCTGTTCTATTTGTAGTTGCTTACAGACGTCCATGGACGGCACTAACTACTATCAGGTGGACTGCATGTTCAGTGATACTTCAATCTGAAAAAAAATTGCGATGATGCACCCGTAGTTGACTATGGAGACTACGATGGGTTCTAACAGCTACCGATATCAATTCAAACCTAGTGTATTCAACTATGCAAAACTACTCGTCGACATCCAAATGATCGAGAAATTCATTATATGTTAAGAATATGTTAACATTTTGCGGTACGCTATCAGCTCTACGAGCGCGTGCCGCTAGGTCTCGCCGCCGACGACACCTCGCTGAAAACCTGTTTGATTGTTTATAAATATGCGGTTTACATTGACGTTTGCTTTTTATATTTTTTTACTTTAAATTCATTTGCTAGATTTTACTATATTCGTATATATGTTACAACCAACTAGTTTACTTAGCCGTTCAGTTAACAGTCTAGCCTTTTTACTGAACGGCCGCTTTCTACTTTCCTGAATAATGTTCAGCTGTAACATACATATTTAATTACCTGTCTGATTGATGGCATTGCCATTTATATAAAAGGTGGCAATGTGACAAAACAATTGTTTGTGCCATACTCTTACATAGTTTATATCAACTATTGAGTAGAGGAGTAATGTATTATTTATAACCATCATCTCGGCATTATTATATTTTATAACATAACTACTATTATTTAAGAAAACTATTGTCAACCTTGGATAAGATAATATTCCCACCTGAGGTTTACCCCATGCGTTTCTACCCTTGAGGAATAAGTTGGAACATCTTGGAAGAGTTTGTCTCTTTTACCCTCTTACCCGTAAACCAGAATGCAGCAGTGTTTACAACACGGCAGGAAATAGATGTAGCGGTGATGAAGCTGGAGTCGAAGCAAAAAGGGTAGTAAAGAATAGAACCATTAAATATGTAAGATGGTTCAAAATTTAATATCACTATCATATAGTATCGATACATTGATGGTTGTTAAATTGTTCAATGCAGGTCCTTAATAACTTCAGACTTCGTTATCGAACTTCGTGATTACTATTAAGTTAAACTTCCTACCATGACACTCTATTGCTGGAATTTTGCCAGCCTTGCTACACTATTGTAATATCACCGTCAAAAATGCATGCTTGAATCCGATAATATATTTTTTTACGGTACAATTATAATAATGTATGATCTTTATTTTGTTGAATTTTTGATGAGTCCAACTTTTTACATCAACGTAAGGTGTATGTACTAAGAGTAAATAGTTGAAGGCAATATTTTGCATAGCACTATACAAACCCACTAACCAAAGATTTCCACCTAAGCATGATTTGATCTGATATTTCAATGCGAAATTCGTATTAACAGTGTCAGATTGTACTACAAAAAATGTGTACCTTATGTATAATAACGTCTAATGTAGTCAGTAATTTTATTCAAAATCTGATGGGAAGGTATGAGAGTCAATGTAATTCAAACAAGATTCCGCTTCACGTCGCTTCTGACATCGGCCGCGACTAATTGCCCGATAAGTCGTCGATTCGCGTCTCGTTTTAATAAGGTGCGCTGTGCGCTTGTACGTGTGGATACCGATGGAATGCCACGGTCATGCACCGTTGTGTGCGGGAAGCATCGATGTGTGCGAATGACGTCTGCCGCACGGTTCATCGACCAGTACATCTTGAACTCCTCCTCCGTTTACCATGCTACGATTCTCGGTATAAACGGGGTATTAAGATGGTCATTTTGAGTTCAAGTTTACCTGGACAAGTTATACAGTAACTACGTGATCGTTGTTGCCACGTGAACTCGTACCGCTTTATGTGTTTGTGTGTAACCTCGATTCGGACACACTACGACATAGCATTGTGGGCATAAACACGTAGTAATTCGCGAATATCATTATCCTAATGAATATTTGCCTCGAGAGCAACTGTATTCGCCGTGATGTGATTAAAAATTAAGCAACGCGGGGTACATATGATCTGTTTTTAGTTTTGTTGTAAAAATAATGTTATAATCTACTAATGCTATCTTAGATATTGTTTTCTTCAAATTGTTTTTTCATAGGTATACCATGCTGGTTAGTCTGGTAACAAAAGTGCGAAAGAATTGGCATCGCGTAACAAAGGGCTCACTTTATGTTACTGTTCGCGCCGTATATCCGAGCTTTTCCCACGGTTTGTCTGTGTGTCCCACCTCCCTACCCACATCTGCCTCCCGCAGTGGCCAGGGTTGGCAGGAAAACCAAATTTTTGTAACAAAAAGCAAAAATATCAGATTGAATTGATAAACTCGAACAAATTTTTTTTGCTCTAAATTGCTATTTTTCGAATGGAACCCACCTGGAATAAAGGAAATGTGTATTTTCGATGGTTTGTTTCGATCTATAATGAGGTTTAGGTATTATTATTTAATACGAAGACTCTATAGCTATCCTTTCGAATAATGAAAACTCGTAACATTTAGCCAGCATTAATTCATTATGGAGTGACCGCATTTGATGATGCTTTTACACGTGAATACTATGTATTTACTAGATCCAAGACGCTTACAAAAGAATACTTTTGACAATTATATTTTACATATATATTACACATAGAAAATTCACTGATAGCAAAAAGTGATTTGTTAAAAAGAACAAGCAGCAAATATGTAACAAAAACATTAGGCATTATGGTTTATGGGAAAATAATAAAGCACTTTTCGAGTAAAATCACATTCGCGTATAGGATTTACAAACTAAACAAGCCGGTTTTGTTATTCATTCATTGTTACAATATTTATTTTCAAGATTTTGTAACAGAAGAACCTTACTTTGGTAAATTGAAGAAGGTATGGCAGAAGTAGTATAGTTCGACCATGGATGTACCACCGCCTCACCTATTTCTAGCGTGCAGCAGTTCCTGTGTTACGTTGGAAGGATGTAGTTGCCGGCTCACTTTCATATACGGCAGGGGTTCCCAGACTATTTTATTTTGTATACCCCTTTCAATTTTTTTCTGGTTTCAGTGGAACCCCTGCTTGCTACATTTACATCACATTCCCATAATTTCAATTTTTATTCACGCCTAGATAGACCCCGACCGAGACTCCCATGGACCCCAGGAGGTACTCCTGGTTCACTTTGGGAATCACTGGTATACGGCGACCATTTTAGTACTCGGGAGTTGCAACACATCTGCGATTGACTTCAAATAGAACCCCTGTTCTGTGTGAAGTTGCAGATGTCAATGGGCTGCATTGGCCACTTACTCAGGTTGACTGCACGCTCGTTGGCAACTTCAATGGTACAAAAAAATATATAATTACTTAAGATTAGTTTTTGTTGAAGTGGAAACCCTAACAGTGGCCTATGTTTGTAGTTCAGTACGGGTTTAGCATTCAAAGTGGCATCATCCTCCCGCGACATTATACTTTCATATTTATTGCGAAAACGCCTTATGCCACATATTCTTAAAAGGCAGCCGTGCCCATTTGATAAAAATACTGATATCCGATCTACCGAGCAACATTGATTTTATCTGGTATACTTATTTGTGTATCTGCATAGACGTTTTTGTTAACATTGCAAAAATTGCTTTGCGTTTTGTGTTGCAAAATTTTTGGCTTACATTAAGACATACGGCGAGGTGAAACTTGCACCACGGTTAATGTAAAAGTTAAGTAACTAAGTTTTGGAAATTAATCGTTTTTTCATCAATTTTAGAGACCGTTTGTGAGCAAGAGAATTTAATTTATTTCGATGTACAATCTAATGAATATAGTTAAAGCCCGTCAAGTGCAAGCCGGAATCGCGCACGCAGGGTTCCGTACCGTTATCCGTTGCCGCCCCCCTTAAATATTTGTTTTATAATAGTTTTATTTGTTGTTATAGCGGCAACAGAAATATATCACCAGTAAAAAGTTCAGCTATCCCGGTTCATGAGATATAGCCTGGTGACAGACAGATGGACAGACAGTCTTAGTAATAAGGTTCCGTTTTCACTCTTTGGGCACGGAACCCTAATTAATGTTTTATCGGTAATTGAATTTTCGTAATATACCTACAATCTACCTCATATTATAAGTGCGGCGGGGGGCAGGGGGGCAAACCCGGGCCCATGCCCCGGGCGGCAAGTTCAGAGGGCGGCAAATTCAAAACTTGCAAACGAATAAACAACTCATAATTGATTCGGACGCCTAGTCAGTACGAGGTGGAACTTTTGTCACGTATACGTTTTAATGACCACCAACTATTGTAAATTTGATAGCTGAAGTGATAGAAAAAGAAAATAAAGTGGGCAGGGGCGGCATTTTTAACTTTTTGCCCCACCTAAAACTAATTGAAAATCCGTGGCTGTCGGATTCCATTGATAACTGGCGCGCAGATAGTGTATGTCTAGATTAACACTTGGGTTACTTATTACCGTGGTAAATGTGATCGAAGCGGGCGAAGTCGCGGGTATAATCTAGTTTAATACGTTGTTCTTTTACGATTAGTATTATAATAAAATCGTAAAGGGGTCGCGTAAGGGGTCGCGTCTGCTCTCGCCTCACGCCAAAATTACTCGACGGTTATTGAAGCGTCTTAGTATTGTGTTAGCTCGTAAGTCCACTGTATATTCGATGGTTTCAATGGCAGTGAAACTCATTATTTTTCTGCGTTTATTTACAACAATTTTAACTTTACACTGTTTATTAACGTTTAGTTTTTTTCATTAATATGGAGTAGCAACCGAGCAAGCAGGCCACCTGATGGTAAGTGATTACTGCCGCCCATGGACATTTGTAAGCAACCTCATGTAGAACAGGGGTTCTATATGAAGTCGACTACAAATGCGTTGCTACTCCCGAGGACTGAGATGGTCGCTTCATATAAAAGTGAGCCGGTAAGTTAATGATAGGTGGTATGTTCTTATTGAAGGATGGTAGCTAAAGCAGGTAAACCTCGTGCAACTCCCATTTTGGAATCAAGGGTAGCAAAGCATCTGCGGTCCACATCAGATCTCTAACTCAATTTGAGGTTAATTACAGATAAGTGTGGGCGGCAATGACCATTATAAATGTAAGACTGCTATAGAATTTCTAGATAGAAGTCAATAGTAGTAGATGCCATTTAAACTGTTAACAAAGTATCTTAAATACTAATACGTTCATATAGGTTTTCTAAACAAACATTGCCACGATATTTACCGAGTTGAATACTAAAATAGCAAGCTTTATATCTAATAAGCGTAACCAAACAAGAATATTCAGTCCAATAATGTACTTTAAGAGTTTTATAAAGGATCTATTCTGGCCTAGTTCCAACCGTGGTTGCGTAAACACATTCGTAAGAGCGTATACGACACAAGTAGGTAAATTCATCAATATATATAAATAAAATTAATTTGTTTGAGGGGGAACGACTCGGGTCGTCTCGTGTTATTTTCGTCGCCACCTTACGCGTCGACAATTATTCGGGAATTTCGAAAGATCACCCCGGTGCGCCGGTCGTTGGCTCCGCTTACTCATTCTTTTGTTTTTGGCTTGATCACTTTGGGATGACTTAAGGATAAAGTGCAAAAATTTGATGGGACGCTTTAGCTGTGTTATAGGTATGTTTAAATAATATTAATGTCTAAATATTACAGTATAATAACTCCAGTATGTACTTATTTGTATCAAAACTTTGCGTCTGTTTTTTTAATGTATGTTTCTTTGTGAACTCTAGTTGTGAATTAAGCTGAACCAAATTTGGTGAGCTCCGCCATGAGGTCCAAAGGCAAGAGAATCTTGCGGAGAGCTTATTAAGCTACTTTATTTAAATTAATTCACAAAAAGTGATCTGATTTGTTAATGTAATAATATTGCACATGAGAACACATATATTTATAGGTATAGTAGATTGAGGAGTTCTCATAACATTTATGAGTGACATAATTTTACGACCATTTATAGCTCCATTCATTAAGAAAATTGTTTGTATTTTAATATTTACGAACTTTCAAAAGGATAATAACGCAAATTGCAGACGGAAGGTCCGTTTAATATCGATTCGAATCGCTAAATTCGATTCGAGTAGCCAACACGTAACATCGATCTGGCGCAACGTACCTACACGCCACGAGTAATTTGGATGCTGCTAATTATAGGTGCTATTGCGGTTATAATAAGATCTTCCCAACTTCCCAGAAACGAGGCCAGCTGCTTTATTAATATTTATCCGATACACGCCGAATGTTCGGTCCCAAGCTAACTGACGCAGTCAAAGAAAACATGCTGGCCAGAAATAAAGTCGTAAAGTACCGAAACGGTTTCAATCGATGTTCTCAGAGTATATCGAGTTATAAATGCGCGGAAAGTATCGATGAAAATCCTCCAAAGAACTAATAACTTACGAACTAACTAACAAGAGAACTTGAGTGGCGTTTAGTGGAACCACCAGGTAAAACTATATTAATTTGACTGGGAAGGTCCCACCGCCACACCTATTTCTAGCATGAAGCATTTTTAGTGTTTCGGTGAAAGGGTGTTGCTGGCTTACTTATGTATGAGACGACCATCTTAGTCCTGGGAAGTAGCAGCGCATCTCTAATCTACTTCAGATAGAATCCCTGTTCTATATATAGTTGCTTACAGATGTCCATGGGCGGCAGTCATTATTTTTTTATTTTTTTTATAAATATGAAGTAGCAAATGAGCAAGCAGCCCACCTGATGGTTAGTGGTTACTGCCGCCCATGGACATTTAGATCATTAGAACCCCTGTTCTATATGAAGTTGCTTACCTTCATATAGAACAAGGGTTCTATATACTTAACGTTAGGTGGACTGCATGCTCATTTGCTACTACAACGTTATACAAAAATAAAAAAAACATTATCTCCTTGGAAGCAAGCTGTCTAGAAAAGAAAATTAATTATTCAATTTTCCTTTGTTTATGACAAAGACATGTTACATATAGACATATATGTAGATCAGCGTAAATAAGAACTATTCACTATTTTACGCAGTCAAAGAAAATATGATGCCCAGAAATAAAGTCGTAAAGTACCGAAACGGTTTCAATCGATGTTCTCAGAGTATATCTGGTTATAAATGCGTAGAAAGTATCGATGAAACGGCTATTATGAAAACGTTTTTTTATCTGCAATGTCGATAGCGGCTCAAATTGATCACTAGCTTGTAAACTTGTCGTTACAATAACTTTAAACAATTTGTTTTGGTTTGAAGTTGAATAAATTTGTTTTCAAAATATGAATGTAATAATGCTATGTTCTTTAAAACGTGAATCAAATAAAACATTTATAAATAGAATGAATGGAATTGAATATACCTATTGATAAAATATAGAAATGTTTTAATAAATAACAAAAAATATGTCCTATTAATTACTTTAAAATGCCGTCGTTTTTCATAGCACAACAAATTTATACGATAACCTTAAATTATTTAAAAATACACTGACTTATATAAATTAAACAATTACAGTTTATTTATTTATTTATGCACACATAATTAACAAACATACATAAAGCTTATATATAACATCATGTGCAATTTAATCATATAACGAGTTCAAAATCCTTTAAATTGGCCCGATATAGATTGTCGTTTCTTTGAAATAATATTATTATTGAAACTAAAAATACTGCAGAAAACTAATCAGCCAATGCACACGTTACTCCGAAGTGGCATTTAGAAGAACATTGTCCGTCTGCAAGCGTCCTGTCTAGGAGATATTATTAGCTATCCAACATTAAAAGTTATAAGATTGCTTTTACCCTGCAGAAACTTTATGTTTTTAATCTTTATTTTTAGAAATATCATGCTCTTGTGTATACACGAGGAGATATTCTTACCGTATAAAGGACACTAAAGGTTAATTAAAAATGAATGGTTTTTCTTAGAAGTCAATTGGTAGTATAAGTTATATACCTATTGTCGTGCCGAGATTTATGCTATTTTAACCGACTTCGAAAAGGAGGTGGTTCTATATTCGTATGACTGTATGTATTTGTTTTTATTCATGCATTTTTTTTATTTAAGCATCAGTCCATATAGTACTTACTGGACACTACTGCCCACATCTGAAATTAACCTCAGATAGACTTGGAATCGGTATTGTAATGCCTTGTACAAGCATTTCTACCTTGCAACCAGAATACAGCAGTGTTTAGGAATACCTTAATTAGGTAGAAATAATTGTAGCGATACTGGAGATTTACAACAAAGGGTTCTACCAACTTTAATTTTAATTCCTTATGGCTGCATTAATTTTTTATGTACAGGTATCCTAAAAGTTTTTTTTACTCATATAAGATAACTCCAAAATCGACACTAATTCAGTTTATCACGTAACTATGATTACCATTAAATTGTATTAAATTGTGAGAAATTCGAAATTTGAAATTGCGATTTGCAGATTAATAGTTCGCCTTCGGCTTCCGTAGGAGCTGAGGCGCACGCGCATATCGCACTGACACGCAACGCATTTCGGTAACGAATGACAGACGTGCCTTCCGGGAAAGTGAAATTCCTCATCGATTGCCATAATTATTTACTACAGTCGTTTTATTTTATGAATAAATATGCACCGTTTAAATGAGTTTGGTTGTGATTTGAGGAAATGAAACAAATGTATAAAGTTTTCAATACACCGACACATAAACAAGTCTTTGTAAATAAACAGTTTCGTGTGTTGATTATTTTAGACAAAAGGATCATATTTCGTCATTTAAAAATGGCAAAAGTGTCAACACGTTTGATGCAAAATGAAATCACATTCAAGAGTAATAAAATCTGTTAATAATCTTTTATTATGTCTAGAATTCATATAGTATATACTCGTTATCATTTACACCCAGTAATTATGCATAAAAATGCAAGTGATACTATTGCATTATTAATATTATCCCACTCGTTCAAATTCAGACCATATTACGTCCATTACATACATTATCAATAGCGCGACCAACGCCGATGCCAATTTACATAACTTTTGTATTTCGCAGCCGCATATGGATTTCCGAATTATAGTTAAATATTCCGTGATTGATGTACAAGTAGCTATTCACACGTACGACTAAAATTAGGGCTACCAACGTTTCTTAAAATAGGCTATTAAAATACAATACACATGTAGAACATGTAGTATCTTAAGCATAAAAAGTACTATGTACACAGAAATATATTTATTTTGATGAATTTATATATTTTGGGGTAACAAGTTAGTTTTAGAGTCAATTTTAAAATTTTACGAACGCGTCTTTAATATGTATAATTTGGAATTGATGGATTTATTTGTTATATTTCGGTGTCGAAAATATTTTGCGTTAATTATTCAGTAGTATATAGCAAGTAGACCCGTACTATAATATATAGTATTGTACTTTGTTTGAAAATTTAGTACAATACGTGAAGTTAGGATTGCCAACCGTCCTATAATATATGTAATACGGTTGGCAACCCTAACTTCGATATACGTCAGCAACAAAATACCGGCAAACAGTGGTAACATTGTGGTTGCGCTGATTACAAATTAAAGGAATTATTAAAAAAAAAACGGCTAAGTGCGAATCGGACTCGCGCATGACGAGTTCCGTACGATTATCAATAAAAACGGTAAACGATCACGTTTGTTGTATAGAAGATCCCTTAAATATTTGACTTATTTCAATTTAATTATTATTTTTTTAAGTGAATATGTAACTTAATATTCTGTGAATATTTCAAGCGACCTTATTATATCGAGCAAAAATATATTTATTTAATTCTGTTTTTTAGTATTTGTTGTTATAGCGGCAACAGAAATACATCATTTGTAAAAACTTCAACATGAGGTTCATGAGATATAGTGGTGAGAGTAAAATGGACTGATGGTTCATACAGACGTACAGAGAAGTCTTAGTAATAGGGTCTCGTTTTTACCCTTTGAGTACGGAACCCAAAAAATGAGCCTTTGCTATGGATTAGCCAGCCTACTTTTTAACCGAATTCCTAAAGGAAAAATACTCAATTCGCCTGTATTTTTTTTTTATGTTTGATACATCGAAATGGATGGTTAGAGTGGACCGATTT
>DWNE01000559.1:0-27729 GCA_018249875.1 Cecropterus toxeus | reverse complement strand
TATCCGTTTAAAGTTTTTCGATATCTGTAATAGTTACGGAATAATCGCCTGTGCACACTTAACGATTACACCCGGTAGAGTATTTGTTAACTTATTTTGATTAAATCTCCATTTGGATCAAACTGTCGCTCGTACTCAAATTTTCCTCGTACGTTCAATTGCAATTTCAAAATCCAAAATGTGCCACCAGACTATGGCACATTTTTCATTCTTTTTGACTTTTGACTCTCTTGTAAATCAGAATAACATAATCAGTCTCCTTATTCTTTTTATTATTATTATCATAATCAAATAAACTTGGATTATCATGCAGCTGGAGCTGCGGTAGGTAATAACTCTGACTGAATTTAGAATGGTTTCGCTTCCACTATTCCTCACAATTACGACTTACGAAGTCAATTTCAATAATGAAAGCCATTACGACGATAACACACCACGTCTTCGTTTACGGGATTTGGTATGGCCATTTTGTTAACATCGAATGCACTTTTCAAACTGCTGTATTGTGACAATGAAATTTTAAAAATCATAATTTTAAATATTTTATTGACACTTGACCAGCGTAATGCATTATGTACACTATATCAATTCCAACGAATGATAGAGAAATCGAGGATTTGGTGTGCATACTTAAGTGTATCCAATATTACTGATCCGGTCAAGTTTTGCGCAGGTAGCACTAATTTTATTATCCATAGCCGAATGAATTCTGGTAGCTGGAAAAGGACGAATTTGTCTGTCGAAATTTTAGCATATTTCTAAAAGAAGGGCATATCAGGCTTCACGTCACATCACGTTCGACGCGCTGCGCTGGAAGCATGGACCCACCATGTAACTGCCTGCCACTGACGCTGCCATCATCATCGTTGATATTTTGTTGCGAGCTTTATTTTATATTGTGGTATTTCCTAATATGTTACTCGGGATTTTAATGTGAAATGGGGAATTTTGGCGTATACTAAAAACTTAACAACTTTATTAAGACAAGGGTTAATTAGTACTATCTGACTGCTTTACCTTTGCGGCTAATGCATTATTTTAGACCAAATTTGAAAATAGTAAAAAATTGTTACTGTTGATCGACATCGAACGATAGACATACACATATGCCATCACGACTTTTGAGTATGTACTCCGGCTATTTTAAAAGTACATGTCTGATATTGTAACTTCCATTATATAAAGTAAATCTACCTTACATATTCTTAGAAGCGACATTTGTTTCACATAGTCACAAATACCATCACACCGGTAGCTTATTTCCCCAAAATTTATTAAATTACCTAAATAGATAGTTTTATCAGACTATCGGCGTGACATAAACATCCGTAAACCGCGTGGAAAACTCAGAGCGAATATTTTTTGTATTATAATGTAATACGTAGTGGAATGATAATAGTGAGTGATGGTGAATCAATGCAATCTAATAATAGAGGTACATATAGATCAATTATATTTAAGAAGCTAACTTTGTCGACCACGCCCGTATGCCCCCCATGGGCCATTTTTGAATTTGGAGGAATAGGTAACTATTTCTTTTTGGGTGTAGGCTGATGTTTACATAAGTATAACATAAGAAAGATATAATTAAACTTAGAGAACGACACTCACTTTGAAATTACAGATTGAAATTATAATTTTATTTATTTATGCTTAGAATTAATATTTTTGAAAATTGACTATAAAATTTACTCACTGTAAATGTTTGAACACTTAACTAAACCGGAACTAGCGGTAATAGAATTTTAATTATAAAATCAAGATAAGATTCTATAAAAATTCAACAAAAGGTAGTTTCACTATCTCATTTCGCTATCTGTATAGTCATAGTAGTTCAAGTTTTGGCCCTAAAGGGGGCCATTAGAAATATTCGGATTACATGTGCTGTAAAGAAATAAGGAATCGCCCCTGTATGTGGCGTATTGAGTCATATCCGCCGTGTCCAAGGTTAAGACGCGTTAATATAATTATTTGAACCCCACCTACAAAAATAATCCAAATGGCATGGAGTCTAAACTTAAATATATATTAATTCAATTTCAAGTATGTTTTTTTTTTATTGTTATCAAAATCCTAACTGCGCTACTGAGATATTGGACGAATAACCATGTTTGTTATTCATTCTGTACTTATTCTGACCCCTTAAACTTGTTTAACAATCTCCATGGACGTTTTTTTAAATATCTCGAAGCACATGATACGTACATTTGAGATTGTGGCTTATTGTCTGACTTTTTTCTTATCTTCTTAACCGGCGCTGTCACGCTCATCTTGCCTTGCATCCCCCTCCATGTGTCTCCCAGTTGGAGGTCACAGGATTCAAGTCTACAGAAGCAGCAAAGAAAATTAAGTATGATTAAAATATTCAATCATGGTATATGGTAATTTATGTAATGACAATAATTGAAGATAAGCTCGTAATTCCCATTGTACACCCACAAAGTACGAATATTTCTCTTATATCAGTACCATGCCTAATATGACTTCCGATTCCTTTATCTTCAATTCAAATAAGATAATACTTATGCTCCTAAATGTGTAATTACACTAATTACATTATAATCTTGTAACGTGGTTAACTGTCTACCTTAATTCAATGTTGTTATGGATCTAACAGCGGTGAAAACTATTTTTTCCGAGGAGATAAACCTATTTAAAGTATAAAGATACCCCGGTCATTTACCTATAATTTATTATTGTGCAAATGTATGACTCATGATGTTCTGTTAACTAAGGTAGATGTGTATTGTATTTATTCAAGTTTTTTTGTTTATGTAAGTTTAGTATAGCCGACCAGAACCACCAATTGCATGCACAATCATAATGAAATATCTATCAAAAAATAGAGTTTATGTTCACGTCGACGCTACTCATATCGAATGCCAAGTATAGAATAGCTTAATGCGAAAGAGGGACAGAGATAACATTTAAACGACGCCTACCGAGGAGCCCCACAACGCAACCTCACTGCGACGGGCGGCGGGCGGCCGCACAACCTTGAAATAATAATGTTCGGAATAACAACGCGCCATAAGCGTGACCACAAAATACTATAATAATAAATAATTCGCCAAATTTTTAGGGATTACTCACCTTATATGGTGACCCTTATATATAAAGTGCTATTTCCTCACGTACGTCCAAACTGAATCAGAATCAACCACATATATTTAACCAAAAATAATGACAATACAAAAAGAACAAGTGAACACGAAATATTTTCAGCATCTATTAGACACTAAATGCTTAAGTGAAAGTTTATAAAGTACCTATTGGAAGTGTTACGTGATCGAAAGATTTCGCTTTTTCAATTGTTACTCAAGAGGTAATACTTAATATTCGTCATCCGAGTCTTTAAGGTCTGCGACATATTTTATAAATATTTAAATTATGGCATTTTACAATAATTTAAACTGTAAAAACATTTCTTTAATAAAAAAAATATACAACGTATATGTTACCGATTAAATTATATAGATTGTCTTCTTTTTAAATGTTCTTTCTTTAAAAAACGTAATTAGGGTCGAACTGAAACAACACTGAGAAATAAGTAATTGCGGTGATGAAGTGTTAAGGTAATCTTTATTGTTTATTATATTTTAATATTATATATATATATATATATATAATAGTTTAATGAGAGAAATAGCAAATTGGATGGCAAGTTGCCATAGCCCCCCATATAATCAGGCCCAGGTGACAGTCTTACCAGTGGTAGACCACAGACGCGTTTCTACCCCTTAGGACTAATTTGAAACGCACCCGATGTCTTACCACTCTAAACTCTTTAAATCACAACACGAGCAGCGCATAACACCGCTATTATTAGGTAAAAATATATGGGGCGATGGTTCCCACGAAGTTGAACCACAAATAGTTGTGGTTCCACTCCACCTAAAGACACCGAATCAAAGAAATCTTTACTGATTAAAGACTTCATTAGTCATATTTTTAATATTATACTATTTATTAATTTCAAAATATTAAGAATATTTAACGAGTGAGCACTACGAAAAGTTATCACTATCGATATAAGTGAGTGGGAAAGTGAGCCCCACGAGCGAGTTTCTCGCTTCGCTCAGTCTCGCTAAATAAAATCAATCATTCATTTATTTCTATCTCACGATCACGCACAATTACGTACGAAAGTATGGAATTTCGTTTATTATACCAGCATTTGAATTTCAATTTATTTCTTTACTTACGTAGTATGTACTAACACACCACACTTAACCTTATACATAAAAACGTTATTGTTTACATAAACCAATTCGAAATTCTTAGCAAGATATATGTAGCAGAGAAAAGAGTTTTTCTACAAATATGTAATTTCGTTATTGTGACGCCATTTTGTGAAGCAGTAATTTAGTACAGTAAAAAATAAATTAAAGTATCTATTTACATGTATAGCAATACGGACCTTGTCCTAGTGAAAATTAGGACTGTCTACCATTATGTTTATTTATATCCATTTATTTGTATTGTAGTTTGTATAACCGATAATAAAAACCTAGATATGCAATTAAAAAACTAAACATTTAATATCTCACTTATGAATTAAAGCTACGGTTTTAATAAAAAAAAAGTAATTGAAGATACTGTTTTCCGACGATGCCCTTTCTATGGCTTATGTCTTTTTGACTGGACTATTGATAAGAACATTTTTAAACATTCAAACACTGGTTAAAATTGCTTATCGACCTACTAACGAAAGAACTACCGAAACTACAGATCAGGAACAGATTTTGATGGGATTTGTCAGAAAAAGCTTCGAAGGAAGTGATATAAGGCAATTTTAACGCCATGGACAGAAGCAAGTTTACTATAATGTAAACCTTAACCTTTGCTATTGTAAATTTCAAAAGGAACACTAATTGATACGAATTACACAATTTTATTGTTGCCTGTTTCGGCGGCTTTCTGTTGATAGAATTTAACTAAATACTAGGGAGAATACTCGAATATGGATGATCTAGTATCATCTGGTAAGAGGTCGAATCCCAAGAACTTCAGCTGTATCCCGAAGTAGATCCAGACGGCCCAAAGAATATCTATCATCTTTGTTAGCACATACAATTTTTTTTAAACAATGTTGAGCTCACTTCAAAGCATTAGTCAACAGCATACAAAGTAATTTTGTTATTAATAATTAATTGTATATGGGATGCTATCAGGAGAGACTCGCAACGGCAACTATCACAACTGCGAAGAGGCCTACAGTTTATAAGGAGAAGTAATATTAATATTACGTAACTCAATTTAGACAACTCCAACTAAGTAAATCAGGACCTTCATATTTATTTATAACACGTAATTGTTACTCATATGTTGAACAAACAAGGATCTGAGATCCCGAACAATATTGCGAAAGACGAATTTTCTAATCCTGTATGATAACCGAATAAATAAGTCATTAAAGAAAGAAGGTCAATTTCACGACAATGCATAAATTAAAACCAATTAAAGACCCTTGTATATATTTTTAAATATATCAAGTATCAATTGCCCTCCGGCCGTCAAAGAAAACGAGTGTGTAGAAATAGAACATATCAGAAACAAGTAATCCATCACCTTATTTATATGTTCTACGTATTAATATACATATCTATTATTAAGTTTAAAGATGTTGTGCGAGCTCGTGTTTAAATAAATTGTTATCAGTTATCGCTGTAAACTTGTAGCCCAGCATAGGTCTTTATAAAGATAGCACTTGTTGCATCACATAAACGCATACAAAATCATGAACAAAATGTGGCAAGACCTGAGCCATATTAAAATTTCGACACACATCTAGCAAATGATAAATTTTGAACAGGAAACTGGCAACGAAGGAAACACGAACACTATATACACCAGAAGTAAATATGACGGGGCACTATATTTCTATATTTCTTCTTATTACATTCAACTGAATATGATCAATTTATTGGAATGCTTGATCCAGTTTTGAAACGTTAACCTAGCAGTGAACTTTTTTGCGATAACCCAACATGGGTTCTTCTCAGTCGCAGAGGAGAATATATGCCGGACTTTTACCGAATAAGACCTGACATTGTTTTTCTGCACGCCCTAAGTCGGGGATATAGCTACGCATAGACATCCTTCCGCAGGCCCTACAACGTTCGCCATTCTCTGGTCTGGAACTATTTCCAAACTATACCTAAACGTAAAATAGATAGTTAAGCCATAAAGGCTGGCTGAGGATGTTTTCATCGCAAAAGATGAATAATTTTGCAAGAGGACTACTGTCCTATTCTGAGTAAGTCTTCTGTCGCGTCGTACAACAACAACAGGAAAAATAAGAGTAAGTAATGCTATTTGGGGCTGACACTAAACAACGATCAAATATTTTTTAATCGAAAATGATGTCTCTAACATTAACATCAGATAAGAAGGATTTCGCTACTAACCGTACTAAATTTTTGTTAAAGTATTTTTATATCTATGTGTATTTTTTTCCTTATGTGACATAAAACTGAGAACCAGTTACCAAGTACTTATTATATTTTCGTCTCAATGATAGAAGCACTCAACTCTACTTATTCGACTTGAGGAAGATTTTCTTGTAGACGACTTAACATTGATACAGTGCGCAGAGGAATATGAAGGCGTAGTTGCGCGAAGAAACTAATTTCCAATCATTGTAAATATCATCTCATCAATATTTTTAGTGAAAACGTGAAAATGCGAATAAGCATTGAGCCAATGGAGATACATATTCAATACCAATCATCTATTACTTTGGATTATTGAATTTTCAGATTTTGAACAATAATAAAGACAGCGCCACATCAATTATATTTTTAAATCCATAATCTCTGTTAATAAAGTTGTTTTATGATTTTTCTTAAGTCTTTTATTACACTACTATGTAAGTGTTATGTACTGTATGCATATAATTATAAATAATATTTACTTATGGAAAACACCGGAACCTACCGAACAACATGATTTACGCAATATTTAATAAAATTTAGCAAAACGAACATTCTTATAATATTTAAACTAAATGTCATCACTAGATACTTGTCTACTTTACTCCAAAACACTCTCCGAATCTGATACTGCTAAATTGTGTAAAGTCCTACAAAAAGCTGCTAATGCAAACTGATTTTAATATCATAAAACATATTGTGCTATTTGCGTAGATAACTTACTGATAACGGTCCACAGAAGTCATAAGTTACCTTGGGAATGTGTTAACTGCGACATCAATGTCAAAAAAGATATCGACTAACTCCTCGACCTCAGAATCTGGTGTTAGAGTGGGCGGTAGGGTAGCAGACGGAGGAGCCGCCTCGACCGTGTGGCCCGCGCAGTTGAAGGGCACGGGTTCGGCCTGCACCATCGGCAACATAGCTACAGAATACTCCAAAATCCTTTACTACCACCGGTATCGATACAAACGCCTCCCTGAATAAACTTGAAGCAACACGGTTCGTATCCGCATCCAAACACACACTGCATTGCGCCACGCTTGCCGCGACGCTATTTTTTTAAACAGGTATTATAACAAAACACTCGATTAATACTCTTTTAAAACAGTATAACCGGCGATCATCACAAACAATGTTTATATCAATGGTCCATGGAACCGAGCACCGAGTATATTACGCAGCTAATAAAATAATGCAATTTTCTATCGATATCCGTGCGAAACGTTCGCTACAAAACAACGATGAAAGTCAACTGAAAGACGAGACATACATATACATACATCCTTGTCATACACTACTTTACAAATTATCAACACAGCGCGGCGGCGCGGCGCGATACGACACGCAGCGTCGACGGTGGTGCGGGGCGGCGGCTACAGACTGGCTCGTATCGCTGCTACAGTCACTCCCACGTCATTTCCATCTCAGTGAATCTCTTTCGATCTCGCTCACCGAGACGATAACCAAACTGCGCGTCGTCGAATAAGGCCGATGATATACGAGAAAACATTTATTGAAAATTTGGAATTTGGATTAAAAATAATAATTAATACATAATTTTTTCACTATTTTTACAGTTAATAAAACATCATTTTGACACAGTATACATATGCGACGATATTACTAATTATGAATTGGTAATATTATACGATTGTTTATTGAAGATAAGGAGAATATGGAATAAATTACAAATGATTCTACCACGCTTATGGCCTAAATATATCTTAAGGCACTATAATATCATCGATAATAATATGCTGTAACAAATAAATATCACTTTAAAATTTAATAAGTATCTGTTATAACACAATAAATGTGTTATTATAAAGGAATGATGTGTACCTACAACATGTGCCGTAATGATATTTTATCGTGTGTAGATAGCTAGCTAGCTGTACGTACATATCTATAAAGCATGAAAGTGAAATGGAACAGTATTCGTGTCAAGTGCACAATTTAGATAACAAGGTCACGTCTTGCATAATAAATTTTAGTGATATTACCCATTTTAGAATACGACACGCATTGTATCCGAATATGTAGTAGCATAAAATGACTAATATAATAGCCAATGCATTGTAGGTGTGTCTAGACATGTTTGTTACAAAATATATTAAGCTCTACCTTAAATACGGGTAAATACTGGAATATTAAATTGAATAAAACAAAATAAATGACTTTAAGGATGCAAACTGTATCGTTTTATTTCTTGGGTGTTACATTTCCATAAAATATATAATTTTTGTATATAACAGCGGAGTATAAGTTAAAAAGCAAAGAGGCAATAGTGGAGGAAGAGCGGTGGCGCGCGGCGTGTGCAGATATCGGTGCAGGCGGCCCCGCAGATCTATGTCAGTAGGTCACGGCAATGACGTGGCACACGGCCGCCGCGGGCCGCGCACTTCATTCTAATTCCGCTTCACCGGTGTCTTCGTATCGACTAGCTATTTATGCCCTAATACGTTAACCTGTCAAATTGAAACACCATACACACTGGCTTTTAACTTGTTACAAAAGAGACCTTAACTACTTTTAGCTTGGACGTTGTTTTACCACTGACATTGACCGCCTCCGATGTGTAATTCTCATTGTCACGTGAGAAAAATAATAAAGTTCTAGTTAATCGTTAGGAAATAGCCAATGGGGCTTGCCATTAGTCAACCGAATATTGTACTACCAATTAGAATTTATCCTCTTCGATTTCTTAGTAAAGGTCTTTTGTTTATTAAATGGAAATAATATTTATTTCCTTTAAATTAAATAATTGACTTGTTACTCATTTAAAATATCATTTACTGAATTATACTAACATGTTTTTACTTCATATATAAAAATATTATTCACATTACATTTACGTCCAAAAACACGACGGCGCTATACAGGGGGTAAATGACAGCGTACCGAATATTAAAAATATGGATTCCTTGCATGATTTTGGTGCTTATGGCGTTGGAATTTTTCATCGCTTTTTTCTCGGTTTTTCAAATTTTTATGCATTTTTTTACAGGTTTTGGTAGTAATTCAATACTACTGCACAATGCAACATGAATATTAAAAAAAACACTCATAATATGAGTGTTTATTGATTTTCACGAAAACCAGCAATAAGTTAAAATAATGTAATGAATTCGCTATCAGCTGTTCGACGGTCGGTCAAGTTTTCGGTACGCTGTCATTTACACCCTGTATTATTTTAGTATAAGTATCGAACCACTTGAAATATACCTATACTAGAAGAAGGAACTAAATAAATTCTCATTAATACGAATAATAATTTACGGATAATCTGTTATAAGTATTTCATAGATACATCCTTAAAAAAAGAACGACAATTCTAGAAAAAAATGATCTAAGTTTTCTAAGTATTCATAGTACAGAAAATAAAATCAGAAAATAAATAATGTTCGTACTAACAATTTAATTTTTATGTAATTACTAAATCTAAAAGCGTAAGGTGTAAAGCATGTTTCAGGAACAATTATTAAAATAATAACGTTTATTTATTTTAATTCAGAAAACTTTAATAAGCTTTCTAATTTGTTTGTACAGTAATTACGCGTGTTATTTATTACACAAGTAACATCAGTAAAGTTGCTTAATTTAGAAATACTCTTATCAACACGATGTTATCGTGAAATGATGAGCTTTTATCTCGGGGGAATAAGAGTAATTTGATGAATTATTAAACTAATAACTAGAATATTAACTGCGTAACATATTGGTCGGGGACCGGGAGGCTTTGATATTATTGTCCACAATATTACAAATTATAATTATAACATAACATTAATCAATAAATATATGGATTTTATCTCATTTAGATCTACATGTGTTCCATCGAGACTGATAAGTTGAGGAAGCCAAAAACCTTAAAATTTACCATATGAGAAGAAAAGTAATGAGTCTTAAGGAATCATATAATCGAATTATGTCGGATAGCTGTGAAAGTTTGCGTTTAATTTTCAAAAGGTTTTCATCTTAGGGATTATGTTAATCTCTTGTCATTTATAATTTTTAACAGTTATAATAGCAGGGGAGCCCATGATACTAAATGTTGACTTACTCGAGCGTCGCGGAACGTTATTAGATTTGGTAGATTTGATGATAGAAAGAATCCTATAACGTTTTCACTTTCAGCGGTGGGAGAAACGTCTACAGTATTCAAAATTGTAAAAAAGAAACATCGGCGTGGAAATGCTCAAGCAGATATTGATGATTTTCATACTCCTAAATGTCTCTGATATGAAATCTACCGATTTTCATAGTGGAGGTGGCCGTGCGGAAGGGATGAAGTTCAGAAAAACAAGGATTTATTGAGCGTGTGCGTCAGATTTTCAGATATAGTATTCATTGAAACCAACAGATGCACCCACTTCTTAGACTGACGTTTTGGAAGTGATGCAAGCTCTCAGTTTCTGAAAATGAAAAATTAACCACCATTTTGAAATAGTCGAGCGCGTTAGATTACTACGTTAACGGTTTATCATGTCACATATAGTGACCAAAATTCTAATAGTACGAGATCCCGCTGCAAAATCTCTACGTTCATAACGTATTGAATTAAACTTACATTTTTACAGAAGCTTATGATCAGGAGAATATATTGACAAACGGGTGCCAGTCAAAAATTGGCCGCTAATATTTTTTATTAAATTATTGTGAAATAATTTTCGGAAAGAAATTTCGTTCACTTGTTTTTGAAATAAAATATCATTCACATCATAGCATTGTATGTGAAGAATTCTAAAATCCGTGGCTGCCGATGTATACTTGGCCGCAACTGCTTGACAGCCAGGTATAACAAGGTATGTTTTGGGGTATATATTACGTTCATGACGTACACGCATGTATTATATATCAAATTAAAGCTAATTTTTTTTCTGGTATGATGATATAAGTCTGCCTATGAAAAAATGGCCGCAAATTAGGGTTGCTAGCTGTTGAAAGCAGAAGGACTACGAGATAAAGTGAGAGAGAGTTAGCGTGCAACGCCACTTGTTAGACAAGGATGTCGATGTTAGAACAAATGCGCTGCTACTTCTAAGGAATAATATGGTCGCCGCATGTATCAGGAAGCCGGCAACCATACCCTTCTACGGAAATGCAAGACTTGTTTCACGCTAGAAATGCGTGTGGCGTTGGTTCCGCCCCGGTCGAACTATACTGGTTCTACCACCTGGTAGTGGTCTTATTCAGGGTACGTCTTGATTTTAGTGAGAGAATAAGTGAGTGGACATGTGTCCACATAGTCCAGATATGTATCTCAGAGATATATTTCTCTTTTATATTGCGATGAGAAGTATAAAATTTTGCTCTGTAGTTCATAACAATATGTATGTGGATGAACGGTGAGGCTATGAGTTTTAAAGGTTTACGACGAATTTTTTGCAATCCATTCATCTAGTTTGAATCTTGATAAAATGACCTGACTGACCTGACCGATTGACAGACCTGATAAATAATCGCTATTATCAATTTAAATTAATAAAATGTTATTGTACATTAATATTAGAACTAGAATATGCGAATAATCCAAAATCGCCGGTTTTGACGGATAGCTTAGAGTGTTATAAAATAAATATTGTCTCAAAACTTACAAGTATTACATCCTCACTCAGTACGTAGTTCTGGTGTGGAAAAGTACCTCGAACATACAATAGAAGTAATTTATTACTGCGTAATGTGCGCTGAGTGCACGAGTATTACGGTTAATGGATAACCAGTGCAAATATGTACGAGTAAATTATTTAAGCCATAGAAATGTGGCGCTATATTTCTAATGATATATTTTAGTGGTCGTTTGTTGAAACCGAACCTTCGACTTCCGTCTAAACCCTAATTATAACTTTTGGACATTTATAGAAGCACCAAAAACAAAAAGAGACAATGTTTAATCAATATGAGTTTTTTTGCAATTAATGCTTAGTACTGCCATGAATTTAATTGTGTCTGGAATTGTGGTATAATCTGGTTCCGTGCAAACGTCGCAGAGGCGGCGGTGGCCATATGGCTCGCACAGGGTAAGCGCCCGGGGCCTCGCTCTTGCAGGAGCCTCGCGCATCAATCCAAGAAAAAAATATTTGTAAAATTTTAGTACTTATTGCTCGTCATACATGAAAAATACCTAAATCAAACATCCAAATCTACTTTTGCATCACATTCTTTTCACGAAGGGCAAAGGGTGTCGCAAAGACCTGCCGCCCGGAGCTTCGCAATGGGTAATGCCGCTGAGCAGAGGAGTTATTTCAGTGACAAGAGACATTTATTTGGATCGCAGCGGGTTCCAGCTCAATCATCGTTGTCGTAAAGCCGTTACGCATTTTTCTTCAATAAACTCGATGCTCGTTGTACAAATTTACATTTTCTTTTATATCTCTTCCACAGCCTCCACAGGTTATACAGTATAATATTGTAAAATTCTGTCTCGCATATGTTTGTTTTATAAATGATCCTAAAATAGAATGTGTCTCTGTCTTGTTTTGAGCCCATTTGTTTAAAGTCGAGATCAATACAAAGATTTGTAAAATGAAAAGCGAAAACTACATACATTATTTTGAAAAACTATTTAAAATTTGTTTTACATTTATGAAAATATTGTAAAACTTATATCTTTTAGACAAGCCTATAATTCAATATTAGTATCTATTAGTATATACGATAGTACATGATTCTAATAAGTATCGAGGTCGGGGGAGAATAATGGTTTCCTTGCTTTGCATAGTACCTACTAGTTACTCTACGGTCAACCTTCACGTCGTCCCAAAAATGAACAATCAGATACGACTGTAACATAAACTGGCTATATTTGGCTCTTGGACATATTTCAAAAAACTTTGTGTAACGAAATTTTCATTTAACCGATGTTGCTCTAGAGTTAACGTTTTTTGTTTTGCATATATTAAGGCAAACCTAACATGCAAATAGAGTTCCGGTAAAAATGCCGTCGGTAACCAGGCAACTTGCCAATAAAAGATTTATTTTATAACTTTTACTTGGCTACTTCGTCACCTAAGCGAAAGTGTAATGGAATTAACACAGATACAGTACAGATTCTTTTTAAAACATGTTTGCAATTAATGAATACGCTCTAAAGCAAAAGACTATCGAGTAATCTAAATGCTTACATTTCTATTATGCAATGTACGTAAATTCTATCTAAGAAATTGGTTAATATGGTAGAGACTAATATAATAATTATTTTTAATGAAACAGCAGACCTATCAATTTAACTGTCTCTGGTTTAATGAATGATTGGGTGAAAAGTGATTAGCCTACGTTTAATACCTGAGTTCTTAGACGTAATAACGATTTATTCAAACCCCAAAAGATAACTAATAAGTAGTTATTCACTGAACGTTAACGTATAAGAGGTTTACATGTCGAATAAGAACGGTGTGTTTGCATACGTTTTTATGTCTCAATTTTGCTATGTATGATAAGAATCTAAACTTCAAAACATGTAGCTTTTCTTGGTATAATCCTCTCTATTTTTATAATAAAGAAGTAGCAAACGATCATTCTCTCTGCCTAGTGGCAAGTGACCAGGGCTGTCCATGGACATTTGTCATCAACTTGAGAAAAGATTAGTTTCACCCAAGTTGCTCATAGATACCCCCTCGAATGTCTTGAATACGTACGTACGTATTCAACGTACGTATTATACGTACGTATAGCTCCTGCCATACTTCAAACCAGAAAACAACAGCGTTTAATATTGCGTTATTAGACAGAAGTAGATATAACAGTGATGTTCCCGGAGTCGAACCACAAATGATTATATCACCTTTGCTAGGTACTTATTACATTAGCATTCATAAAATATCGTACTCTAGGAAATACCCGTAGAAATTGACAGGCAATCTTTTCTCATATCGCAACTGACAAGATCCTTCGACCCATATCATATTGTGAAAGGGTAATGGAGTTACGGCATCTTCTTATAAGGCAAAAATAGGTGGAAGTGTCATAATCAAATCAAAAATATTAATATCAAAAATATTCATTCATATCTCTTATAAATAGGATAAAAGGTATGAATAAATGAACTTTGACAACCTTTTTACAGACTCGGAGGCGTAATCACAGTATTGACTGGCAGTGCTTTGGTTGAAACATTGGTTTGATCAAAATAATCGATGTTTTTAAAACCGATTTTTTCTTATAATGTTAGCCTTAAATACTTTTTGTCAATTAGTTGACAATATTTACGCAAACCACCACAAATAATATAACCCTACTCACTCGTACATTTAATCAGTGGTTTATATTGAAAAAGACTTACCGACAATGTCGTCTCAACATAGTCCCCTTTTTTCTGTTTTATAATAATTCACATTCGTACAAAGAAACAGCACTAAAAAGTAATAATACGATGTTATACTAACTTGCCACTTCGTTATCATATTTTACATTCAGTATTTTCGGAAGGAAAGGCAAATATTAAGCACCGCTCAGTATGTTAATCTTATTACTAGCTGCTGAAAAGCTTCTCGTTTTATTATGCTATCTGGCCAATTTTACAAATATGTCGTGAGAATCAACTGTCAACGAACAACCTTTCGGAGCACCAAAGTATCCGTACATAGATTAGTGTTGCGTCAAATAGTCCGTTGATATTAATGAATCCGGTACTTAGTTTATTTAAAAAATCTCAAATGGTATTATTTACTAAACTAATAGGTAACATTGTTAAAATATTAATTTAGCGCTTTATATGAGTTTAGTGAAAAAAAATTTGTAAAGGTGTTATAATATGTATATTTTTAAAATGGTCTATTTACTAGCTTTCATTTGATACCCACTTTTCCCGTGACAATAAAAAAAGTCTTTGCTTGTATCTTGGTATCTCTGTTTAACCTATTTGCAGGCGCAATTTTTAAAAACGATATTGCTTATGTCGTATGTTAAAAATAGCTATGTATTTCATTTGATACCCATATTGCGGTAATCGTCCCCCCCACCCTTTTGTCCATTATATACAGTCACCATTTTTTAAAATTATATAGCCTATGTCACTATGCAAATTGAGATGATTCTAATGACATGTCATAGCTACGTTACAAGCCGTTTGGGCTGTAGCGCGTGCCAAAGATATGAACAGACATACAAACAAACATACATACATATGTACATATACTCGAATAACATTACCCTCCTTCTGACGCAGTCTGGTAGAAAAGGCAAAATATGAAAAAATATGACAGTTTATTACATTGATAGTTTTTTTAATTTCCAACTATTTTTTTTTCTGTTCTTGTTATAAATGCTATCGTAATATCAGTGACGACCGATTACAAGGAATAAAGGTCTGTGACAGACGAAAAGACAGGGGAGCCATAGTCATCCGTTGGGTCCTTTTGTAAACGGAACCCTAAAACGAAAATGTAGTCCAAACGAGTCTCGAAACAGTGATGCAGCTTGAAAATGTTTCTCATATGAGCGTAGTGTAATAATTTTTGTTTGTTCAGAATTTTGTGAAAAATGTATGCTCGCTGAATTTGCATAAGGCCGTTTAGTATTTTTGTTTTAACAAAATTCCAGTTCCGTTCTCACCCACTTATTAGCATATATTGTTTATTTTCATTGACACAAATGAAAACATTTGCCCAAAACAATTTTAAATCGCTAGTTTGGAAATGTACAAAAAGCTAAAATCTATAATAAAGTTATATTTGAATATCTTTGAAAATATACTATGGCAAGTATAGGATATAGGGAGGTTATTATTGATGCTGATTTTGCTGATATCAGATGTCCTGCAACTCCCTGGGGAATAAGATGGTCGACTGACATGTATGTTAGCTATCTTCTCCACTGCTCACAGATATTCTGTCGAACCAGTATGGTTGCTTAGCATCTCGGTGAAACCCTTCTTAACAGTTTTTTACTTCTTGAACTGAAAGTAACTACCATTTTCGTTAAAATTAGGTTTTATAATCTTAGGTATTTCTACGTTAAAAAGGTAACTCTTGGCTTAGGAGGCTATTTATAGTCGTATACTGCCTCGACGTGCAAATCTTATTAACTGTTTACAGTAACGGCTAATTAGCCGAGACTTAAGTAGCTCTCATATTTTACTTGCTGACCTTTGTTCTCGCTGCTTTAATTGGCTTTTCTTTACTGTTTCTAAGTTTACGCTACACTAACTTTCCGACTGCAATCTTGTTCGTCATTAAAGCGATTGCATTTTATTTAAATAAGGTTATTTATTAATAAAGTATAGTTTATGTACGTATATACGAACGTTTGCTCACAGTATTCGAGAGAACTAAGTTAGAAGGCCTTAAAGTAATTCAATCCTTGAGGTACGTGACCCTTATCACATTTAAAAACAACGTGATGTGGAGGAGTGGTTAATCTACCGGTGTGATACGCAGGGGGTTCCTGGTTCGATCCTCGGCCAGATATCTAGATGCTGATATTATGCTTTTTCATCTTTGTTTATCCATTACGCGCACGACACAAGAAAAGCGTTATATTAGCCCTTGACGCTGCTGTAAGTCAGGAATAAATGCGGAAATTATGCCGCAACAGGTTACCACATACCTTTTTTTGGTGATCTTTTTAGGTACCTTTAGATGGTTTCTCCCTCAAGAATAAAAAAAAAAAACTTATTTTTACGAGTGTAAAAAGGATCATATATACGATATTAATTTCATTTTATACACTCATTAAAAAATATATATATTATAAAATTACAGTTTACCCACGGACTCCTAAACTTATTTTGACTACCGCCCGCTTTAAAAACTCGATAAGTTACTTTTTAGCGCTGCCAGTAATTTCGCTAAAGGGAGTGAGGTACATAGGTTTGATTTAAAATAGGTATTAGAACAACGCAAATCAACAAACGCTCTCTAAATTGCTTCTGCGTCTCTACATTTTCTCTGGGCGCCTTTAAGCCCCATTTTAAGGCCATCTTTTAGCCTGTCCTGTAAGCCCAAAGCCCTTATCGCCACTTTGATAAACATTGGTCTACTATCTACTCTTTATTTTTCCAGAAGCCACAGTAGTAATTAATTCGCTATTAAAAGAAATTAAAATACAAAACTTTCCTATTTAAGTACTCGATAATTGGAAAACAGAGAGTTGTTCGAGTTGTTTAACTTAATTGTTCTGAATGCAAATATTATAAACTATTTAATTAAGAACTTCTATTCAGAACTAAATAGGAATTATGCTTTATTACGACGATTCACAATGAAATTGGAATTTAAGTACCTTTTGTTTGTGAACTGAATATTAAGGAAGGATTACACCCGCAATTATATTATTTGAGATTAAAGTAGCAAACAATTGAATTTCAACGATTGTAGTATACTCGTAGGGTTAGAACGGGGACGTACAAACGTACATACGTGTATTCGCCTTGTGTATTCACATTTCTAGGTTAAAGTTTTCGCGTTATAGTGGAAGGAGCATGTACACCCTGGGATTGACTCACATATGAGGCGAATTGCTTTGTCGTCAAAAGTAGCCGTGTAGACGTGTTCTATCATCAGGTAGAACTCACATTATACGTGGAATTTGTTACAGGACGTTTATGGGCGACAATGGCTTCTTATCAACAAGAGTTGCTAATTTGCAATCCAATCATTATAAGAAACCTTATTGGAATTTACGGCGGTATTCCATACCTTACATGGAATATGCCATATAACATTCAGAGACACTAATATATACACTCGTACATATTTTTTTCTTGAATATACTCACAATGATACTTTAAGAATAATACAACTGTTTAATATCCAGTTAACAAGGTTAAAAACCCATCTTAAAATGTTTATATCACTAAGTTTTATCGTTATTTCTTCTTGTACTTTATCTGTCGGTGACAAACAGAAGCCTTTGTGATAAACAAATTCATCTCCACCGTACCGCGACAGTCTCCGCCTCTCGAATGGATTTTGTAAACTTTCCTAGTAGCAGAACGTTAACTGAGGTCTTTGTATATACATTTTGTGAAAACTTCTATGAATAATGCGCATAGATAAATGCTATTTCAAGGCTCACGCCGTCAAGAAATAGCTCTATAGCTTAAGTATGAGGGTAAAAATTAGGAAATCTTATTTCCGTGGTACAATTTAAAAGTTTTATTTTCAAGAAAATTCCTTAAGTTTTATAATCGTGTATTATACTTAGTATAAGTTTACTTATGTATTGTGGCTACTTATAATAGACGAATTGGGGAAAAATGTTTTATTTGACTACTCTTAAATAAAGCAATATTTTTTTGCTTAACCCCAATTTCAAGCATTCTTTATTATTTTTTTCATTTTTGGACTTATCGGCCTGAATTACGTACCCAATTATCCTTATCTGTTATTATTGTTAGAGTTGTCGTAGAGTCTTAGAACACCTTACAAGTTATATAGTGCCACGATATTTAAACTTGTGGTGGTGGTGGTGTGGTGATATAAAATTCTCAGCTGTGGTCGTGTTCCGATTCGGTGGTAGTGTAAAAAAAATATTGTAACTGATTGAATTTGTAAGTGCCCCCGTAGGCTTATGCAAAATAAAGACATTTCATTTCATTTCAAACTTGTACAAAGCCCATCAACATATTCTATTAGTATTGTGTTGTTTGTTTGAATCCTTTTGATAAACATACGTTTCACAGCCGTATTAAAGTTATTCAGTTTCTGAATACAATATTGTAACCTATTCACACGTGCGACAATTCCGCCACACAGTAGCGACAAAACGTCAGCAAGTAGTGGATAGTTGAGAATAAGATCGCTTCTGATGGTAGAGTCATTGTAGTAGCTTCAAATCATGTGTGCAATAATGTGGTTGACCTCTTATTCTCTGCGATATTTATTTAGTAGCGGTGTTCATTGTGTTTTTTTCAGACTGAAGTATCAAATGAGCGTGCGGTCCAGCTGATGGTAAGTGGTTGCTGCCGCCATGGACAACCGTAAGCAACTTCATATAGAACAGGGGCTCTATCTGAAGACGGTCACGGCTGCGTTGGTACTCCCGAGGACTGAGATAGTCGCCTAATAATAGAAGTGAGCCGGCAACCATACCTTTCCAACGAAAAGCAAGAACTGCTTTACGCTAGAAATAGGTGTGGCTGTCGTATCTTCCCGGTCGAACTACACTGGTTCTTACCTTACTGCGATGTGGTCAGTATCGTCCACTTTATTGATAAATAAAATAATGCATTTTGACGACCCGCGTGGTGGAGCGGTCACCACACCGGTCTGACACGTAGTGGGTCCCGGGTTCGATCCCCAGCCAGACAGAAATGTAAATAATGAGTTCAGATTTCTGTTTTGGGTCTGGGTGTCTGTGTATTCGTCTTTGTGTAGAAAGCTTTTATGTTTACGTTTATGTTTATTTTCATACAAAATTTTCAACCAGGCAGTTGTCGTTGTAGTATATTTGTACGTGTGAATGTGGACTAAAGCTTAACGCTGAACGGAAACAATTGAGTGCTTTGTACGTTTTGTGTGAAGGAAACTTTCGAGAATGTAATGCATTAACGCTTGGATTCAAAGCTGGATAAAAGTTTTAACGAGACATCTATCCAGTTTACGGTTTTATATAGCTTATGTTTTAGGATTCCGTGTGGAATTGTATTACTATTCGATATAGTATATCCGGCTGAAATATTCATATAATATTTACGTTTAACTTTCGAACAATGAAAATAGTGGCGTAGCGTGGGCTTACGCCGCCCGGGGCGGAAACACATTACACAAATACAACGCAACACAACGCCATACATTATACAAATTTTGACGACCAAAAAAAAAAGGACAATATCTAACTTGACAACTAAATGCAAGACAAAAAACGACAATATCTAACTTGATGACAAATCTGTTTTTGCCGTCCCCCAAATCTGTTTTCGCCGCCCCTCTAAATGTGCCGCCCGGGGCGGACCGCCCCTCCGCCCCGGGCCTCCGCCTCCCTCGCTACGCCACTGCCTGAGGGATATTGATGCATCTATTCTTACCTCAATTATAATTTTGCAATCCTACCAAGTATTGAATATATATCAAATCCAGTGGCCACATACCAGATGAACTGGTCTTTTGCGTGGTATAAAAAAGGCCATGCGTATTGATGAGGATTTTACAATTATGTCTAGGTATAACATATCTGATGTGTAGACGGTATATCCCTGACAGATGTTAATAGATGCTAAAGTATATTTATAGGCGGTATATCGCTAACAGTTACGTTACACTAAGTATTCCCGGGAACAGTAATTGTCGTTACCCAATTTTAGCTCTATCGATCGGTAAGATTCTATTTCATGTTGCTAATATACCTTACTTTGAGCTGGGAAATGGGGAATGAACTATGTTGTGTGACAAAATGTACATACGAGTGCCTATATGGGAAATTATTTCAGGAGTTATTCAGTCGTTCTGTAAAAGACCCATCAAATTAATTAGACCCGTTTTTGTATGTAAATATAGTATTTCCATCTTATTGGTGTTAATGACATTTCTAACAATATCCAATCCCTGAAAAGTTTTAATGATATTCTTAAAAAATATAAGTGAATTGTAATTTTCGATTTATAATTGATATGTGTTAGCGCCGGGAGCATACTTGTACTTCAATGTGTATGCCTGCGTGAACTTTGTGGAAATTGTAAGAGCGTAATTTCTTTTTTTTTAACAGAACCATTAAATTGTACAAAATCTGTACAAACCAGTACAAATGCTACTATGTATGCTATACTATATCTGTGGTTAAATCTAAAGAATAAAATAAATGTTAGTTCCAGTAATATTTTTTAAATAATTTTAATTATTTTTTTAATCGAATGTTTCGAGTTAGTAGTTAAAATGCGTAATAGATAACGTTTCAAGAGTTAATTATGCAGGGATAGGTTGTGAATATTAATTACAGCTTTAATTTTATTGAAACTCAGCTAGAAAGTCAATATACCAATAATATATACAATATACTCTTTGTATGTACTTTGAATTTCCATTTATTACTTCTTGTTATTATTAAAGTGAATAAGGAGATATTATTTCTTAAGGACTCATTTTTATTATAGCATATTATTATCATTGAGCATCTCTTATATATTGAAAACAGCGCCACCTAATGGCGTTAATTGGAGTTATAAAAGTGGACCTGCTTTACCCACCGTGCTATCGGCGCATGCGTACTTCGTTCGAGGCCACGGTCACTACTACGAAGATATTACAAGTCTGTTACGCACACAAACGTCAACTGCCGTCGTTGTCAAACGTGCGCTTGTCAATATGTGTATTTTGTCGTGAAACCGATGTTTATTTAGTGTTATTGTGAAGGAACGAACACAATGTAAGTACACAGATTTATGATTTTACCTTCTGTATATATTATTCATCCGACGCTATGTTAGGTTCAGTCAAAATCAATGCTTTATAACCTTTGTAATTGCAAAGACGTGTTAGAGGGAAGAATACATGCCGTCTCTTTCACACGCACGGTGTTACTGAGTGGTGTGATATCGGAAATATTTTAAGTTTAGATTTATGATATGTTAATGTGAAGCAGCGTACAAATAGATAATTATCTGATAATGATATTCTTTATGATTCATAACACACATTGTGTATGTAAAATTTGTTTAATCACGTATCATCCGATATGGTCTAGTGGCTAGGATACCTGGCTCTCACCCAGGAGGCTCGGGTTCGATTCCCGGTATCGGAATTCTTTTTTTTATTTTTTTTTTGTTATCAGCTTATTTTTATTATTAATTTATTTACAATGTTTATTTGTCTTTTTCAGATTCAAAATGAATATAAAAGCATCGTTGGCAATTTGTATGGTGTTCGTTGGGTGCTGTTCAAATGTTGTATTTTTAGAACTAGTCGTGAAGGGAGACCCCGGCGCAGGAAACCTCGCTACTTTCCTGCAATTCTTATTTATTGCGCTCATTGGTTTTTGTACCGTCGGCAAATTTGGTACAGCAGAAAGGAAAATACCATTCAAGCAGTACATTTTACTAGTCGGATTCTTCTGGACAAGTAGCGTTGCGAATAACTATGCATTTGACTTTAATATATCTATGCCTTTGCATATGATCTTTCGAGCCGGGTCCCTAATGGCTAACATGGCGATGGGCGTGTGGATTTTGAAGAAGAAATACCCGCCGCTAAAATATCTTGCCATATTTATGATATCCGCTGGAATAGCGATATGCACTATAGTGTCTAGTGGGGACGTGAAGGCGCCACGGGAGACTCACGAAGACGCAGCTGAAGAAGAAAGACTGCAGTTCATCGATTGGCTGTGGTGGTGCTTAGGAATCGCGATACTAACTTTCGCGTTATTCGTATCCGCTCGGATGGGGATCTTCCAAGAGTCCTTATACTCGAAGTATGGGAAACATCCGTGGGAGGCGCTGTATTACACGCATTTGCTACCTTTAGTGTTTTGGTTACCGACGACGCCAAATATAATTGGACACGTCAACGTTGCAACAGAGACGCCTCTGATGGTTCTCTTCGGAGTAACGTTACCCAGACAAGTGATGTGGTTGGTGTTGTACGTTCTGACACAAGGTTTGTGTATTAGCGCAGTATATGTTTTAACAACAGAATGCGCGTCCCTAACTGTCACTTTGACGGTGACTTTAAGGAAATTCGTTTCGCTTTTATTTTCCATTTTATACTTCCAAAACCCATTCACGCTTGGCCACTGGATCGGGACCCTTCTTGTGTTTATCGGGACCCTCATATTCACGGAGTTACTCCAGAAATTCGTCACTCTGTTCCTGCCAACTAAAACAGAAAAGAAAAAACAGTAGATATTAAAAATGTTGACGAAAGTTATTCCTTTTCACACTTTCAAAAGACTTTGTTTTTGAGCAGTTTGTGCTAATTGCTTTTGTTAATCGGGTTAATATGTTTGTAATATTTATTATTATTTGTATAAAAGGTGGCTAATGTGATAATAATTTATGGAACTTCACTTATGATTTATATTTTTAGTAATGAAAAGCACGTTTTTAATTTTACACGCTAGTACTAATTACTAAGGGTTAAATGTTTTTAGTTATTATTGTTAAATATTAAAGAAAATGTGTCCAATTTTTATTGAAAAAAAACACAGTATTTAGTTTATTTGAGTACAAATTAAGTTGCCATGTTACAGTTTTGATTTAAAAATAATTATGCGTTTTAGACAACATCCGTGATGACAATTATGTGCGCACTGGTGCGGTTAATTATAATCTTTTAAATATCATCTACTGCAGTTATAAATCTTAATAGCGTGCTTTGTTATATTAATGATCATGTATATATTTTTAATTATTATTTTGCAAAAAATGATGAATAATTAATAATTATTAGTGAATATCAATAACTACTTATAAATAAAAGTATGAATCCTTCACGTAATCTTTCAAGTACCTAATAATGAACAAATGTTAATTAATTGTTAACTTATAGGTAACATGTAAACCGAAAATGGCGGCTATATTATATAGAACAAGTAAGATTCAAACAGAAAATGCCGTCATTTTTCCGTTTATTAAATGTATACATTTAATTGTAGGTTTAAAGTCATAAGAAATAACGAACGCATATTAAAAATAAATCAACAGCATAATATATACAACTTGTAAGAATTTTAACTGTAATTATTTACGCTATATTTTCAATTCAAAGACATTTTCCATAGACAAGCAGTGAATCTAGCTAACGAGCGCAAATAGTCCGTGAAATGGGGCTGAAGTGAACTGACAACGCTGTAGCTACGTTTTATAAAAACTAAATGTCACAAGACCACAGACAAACAATAACCGGCAATGATGTCAAAGTGGCGCGAACTTATGTAAGCATTTCATAAGATGAGAAATCGTGAAACGTAATTCTAGACAATTTTAAGTAATTTCAGACATTGTATAATTTACTTCCTTTTAAGTTAGTTGTTTATCATCGTGACGTGGGTTAGAAAAAATCGAATGACTATTAGCAATGTTGTCGTTACGTTAAATGTAGATAAGGTAGTCATTTGTCAAGTATTTGATACGATAATAATTAAAGTGATGATTATGCTAATTGTAAGTGAGCTGTATCGACAGTTTATGCCGCTGACCTCAAATACTATGTATTGGAGTTCCACTTTGTTACAGACGGTCAGTAACAGGCGTTGACTTGACGACTAAGAAATTGGGATGCCGTCTAAGTGACTCTACTTTATCATGTCGTTAAATGAGAATACAGCGCTCAAAAGTGGTGTTTTAAAGTAGAAATATCTTTGGCGGTAGACAACTTTCGTAGTCGCTTAACGAAACTAACTTATAAATTGATTTGTAAAACAATTATACAATTTGCACATTACGTTTAAAGTAGCAGTGAGGATTTATGGATTGAATAATTGATGTGTCAACTGTCTACGTTCCATGTCAATGATGGGAGTAGCACTTTATTCCATGCTATTATGTTGTCAGCAAATTGAAGACTAGGTCAGTAACCACCTAAGTAACTTAATAAGGTTGTATGTATAACGAGCTCTGACCCTCGGTTTCACCCATTTAAAAATATACAAAAGTTATTTTAATAAATGGTAACTGTCCGTAGTGATTTTAATCAAATAAATGTTAAATGATAAAGATAAATGTAGAAAGTCCCTATAAGTCTTTTTTTTAATAAAAATACATATTAGTAGTTTGATACGATTCCAGACACGTAAACAAATAGACAGATAAAATAAAAATACTTAGCCAAACATTTTTTCAGCAAATAAACGTTATGTGTAGACATCGCAAAGTTTCATTTTTATTTTTTTATTAAAATATAAAATGAATATTCTTAATTTCAAACTTATATTTAAGTTCCAATATTGTATATTAAATATTAATAATAATAAAAAAAAACTAATCGACAACTGCAAAAAAGCGACAAGTAATTCATATATTACATGATATGAATTAACTGAATTATGAATGGTGCTGTTAAAAAAACATAATATATTTTCTTTGTCTAATATGCCAAAAATACATACGAGTATCTCATCTGTGGAAATTTAATGTCACGTCTTCGTCTTCGTGACGGACAGACAGACGTACAGCAGAGTCTTAGTAATAGGGTCTCGTTTTTACCCTTGGGTACGGAAAAGGGATTCAAATGTCGATCGTGTTTCTCTTTTACACATTAAAGAGAATGAGCAAGACGTAAGTAGAAATGACACTTCGAATACAAGCTTATTTAAAAAAAGAACTTCGGATGAAAATTATCGTATTAAAACTTATAAGACATGAAATATTTAAGCTTATAATTATTTATTGTAGCCAATTCCACCATAATAAACCATAATAAACTCGTCCTATTCGAGTGACTAGCATAATTTTCTATTTATTAATGGGATATCTTATGTATTTATCATGTCGTTTGTATTTGTCATAATTGTATTTATTTAGTTGTAAAGCGTTTTTTATTAAATTTTGACATGATGTGACCGTTACATTGATAAAATTATTTTGTGTTATCTCAATATGATTGTAAACTGCCTAAAAGCATGTACAAAATTTGAACAATAAAATCACAGTAACTTATAAATTAGTTTCGACTTTTATTTAACAGTAATAAAACCTTTTTTTGTTAACTCATATTTATTTATTTACGAGTATATATAGATTTTTTGGGCTAGTGAAACTCACGGGTTCTTCCAAAACAACCTACTTTAAATTCATCACAATGTTATTATTGGTTTCGGCACGCATAGACAAACATACAATCATTGATTTTTATTTACATTAGTAATTATAACAATGTATCCCTTATTTTTTTGGGCACAGTAAGTACTGATGCGTTACAGTAAAATGTCCTCATAATTTTGTCTTTTTCGCCTGCCAGTTCGTAAGTTTGTATTTATTTTGGAAATTTTGAAGGAAGGTATAATCTATGACTCACAATACAACAGTGTAATGATATTGTGATAAGAATTCCAAGCAGCACTATACAGCGAAAAAAATCGAGTGTACCTACTATAATTTTGGAAACTTCTACAAAACTGATATTGAGGGCCAACGCCATGTTTATTGAAGTATGTTTTACATGACTTCCATCCATACATAATTTGGAACAGCAAAGATGATTCTCTATCTAATTAATAACCACTAGAGGAGCAATCCAGAGTGAAATCAGATATAAAAAGTAAAAAATAAACATAATAAACTAATGAAAATTGCTCTGAGTAAAATGAGTTACGAAATCGTGCTACTTTTTTTAAGTAATAACAGAATTTTAGTAATTACCTAATACTAATATTATAAAAATACGAACGTGATAAATATAAATTGTTTGTTTGACCTAACGATAACCGCCGTAACCGATTGTCTAACATGGGTTGGTAACGATCACGAATAGGTATTTTTTATTAGACTGATGGTAAATGTTTACTGCCGCCCAAGGACTTTTTTATACGTATACCTAACGATAAGGCAGACGGGCTACCTGATGGTAAGTAGTCACCGTCGCCTATGGAGATTTGCAACACCAGGAGAGTCGCCAATGCATCGCCGGCTTTGGAGGAGAACTCTTTTCACACCTTTTTTGAAGAACCCCATGTCAAAGCGCACCGGGAATACCTCGGGATGAAGCTCATTCCACATCTTACACGTTCGTAGCAAAAACGAACCTGCAAACTGAATCGTAGAAGACCGACGAGTCCATCTGTAAACAACTTCATATAAGACAGGTCCTATCTGTTGTTCCTCCTCGGCACTGCGAAGAGGACTCGGGATCTCCAAAGGAACCCGATCGGAGTACTCTGAGCGTGTTACCCCATCGGGCTCGACTCAGGTGAGTAGCTGGGTTCACCGCACCGTCTTGTACTAGGACGGTATGCGGCTATACATACCGCGGTCCTTTGCGTGGTCGCTGGGCTGGGCGGCTCCCACACTTGCCGTCTGCAAACCCGGAAGCCCCTCTTACGACAGGCAGGAGTTATCATACCGTACGCCTGTTATAATCCCGGAACTACATGTCATGGCATTCAATAAATATTAACAAATTATCTAATGATAGAGTTTTGTGGTTGTGTCTGTTTGTCTGAGCGTGGGTAAATACATAAATAATAAATATATGAAATATGCATAACAGTAGGTACATAAATATAATGCCACAGGGATGTTGAAATATGTAGGGTGACTGGCTTACTCTTCAGGGGTAGAAACACATCTGTGACCGATTGCAATTCTTAATTGTCACACTTATCATCAGGTAGTGTTTTTATATGTTTGTTTGCAATCTTTCCCACGTATTATTTGTATAACACAAATAATAAGCAGATTTGATGTTATTGCGTTGTAATGGTG
>DWNE01000558.1:0-27733 GCA_018249875.1 Cecropterus toxeus | reverse complement strand
GTTCGAGAAAGATATAGTTGTCAGTTTTTTAAATATAGCACTTTTTATATAACATAACTTTGTAATTCATGCAAACACTATAAAAAACAAACTTATGTTGATAGTTGGACAACTGCATGACTATATTTATTATTTTTACAACACAGCTATATTTCCTCTTCACGATTTGTGAATGAAAATGCTACGGAACCCTTCGCCTGCGAGTCCGACTCACACTTGGCCACTTATTTTTATCGTAATATTATTAGACGTTCACGCCAGAAATTAAAGAAAATACAAAGTAAACTTATCCAAATTTTCCTCTTCAGCGTTAACGAGGGATTTCCTAAAAATATCTTCCGTATCCTTTAAGGTATTATAGCGAAATATTTTATACAACTAAACATCAATTGTTAATTACTCCATCACACCCTTCCCACACGATACCCTATTCTATTTGCGACACAAGTGCGCGACACAGCTGCCTACGACCCATTACCGACGGAATGATTTACAATATTCCCTTTGAGATATGCGGCATACTGTTAAGTTGGGATATGGGAATGTGTAAATACAAACGCTGGAGTAAATACTAATCTGGAGGTCTATTGCAATGCACGGAATCCGTAGTTTCGTACGAAGTTTCGTCCAAAGTTTCGGATTACTACGACAGACATATCAGTGATGCTATTGAATATACCGATAAAAATTGGAATATTTCATCGCATCCAATATGATTTTTCAAACCAAAAAACGTTACGAATCGAAACACAAAGGGGTTTACCAAGTTTTGGATTTCAGCTGCAATTAAATATCAGAACTAGATAATATATGGCTAAAGTTTACGTACACACAGCTAGCGCTTCGAAATATATGTTAAATAGTTAATTTAAACTATGGTAAAGCAAACTGTAAATCGCTAACATATACAACTTAAAACAGAAAGTTACATTATAAGCTTCCCCGCGAAAATTGGTTCCGCAGTTACCAAACTTCGAGTGGAAACGAACAGCGGGCCGTTATAAGATAAAATAAACTGCGGAAGCTACAATCGCAACGTTCGTAGCAAACTTCTACGGAGTTACGTAGCTACGGGGCCTACGAGATCCGTAGTGCACACGGCACGCTAGTTCCCATTTTCCTATTTGTAAAATTAAGATTATGACCGAAAATGTAGATATATTTTTATAAATATCTCTGGAATATTTATTATATTCATTTTATTAATATATAATTATTATACTATTGTTCTTATATTGTAGTAAATATTGCGGCAATTTCTCTTTCACTTTCGCGGCAGGAAAGAGCGCGTTTACGCTCTTTCCTGCCGCGAAAGTGAAAGACGCAGAATGAGCTTCCCCCCTGAGGTATTTCCGACGTGCTATGACATAGAGCTAGTCTTCAAAGCCGGCGATGCATTGGCAACTCCACTGGTGTCGCGAGTGTCCATAAGCGACGGTGACAACTTTCGATCAGGTAGCCTTATCGTTAGGTATGCGTATATAAAAGCAATATATTTTACCAATGAGTCCAACGCTGCATCCGATGTTGTATGCGGCAGTCCTTATAACACACTCGCGATACCCAACTCGGAAACGTATATAATTTTCCAGTGAGTATTGGATAAAATTAATTAGTTCGCACGGTTTCCACAAAAAGGCTGAAATTAGTTTGGCAGCCAAGTTTTGCGAACAGTAACAAAACATTGAAGTTGCAGCTGCAGTAATTACATCCTATCTGAATTCTATTCGCGATTAAATTGGAAACCACGATTTCGATTCATTTTAAACAAATAACAAAATAAACTTTATTCTACGTAATCTATTTAAATAAAGTTATTTTATACTGTGGCATCTGCACGCCAGATATTTAACTTATAGCAACACCAAGCTAAGTGTATCGAATATAGAACATCTCAAATTTAGGAAAAGGCCATATTCAGCAGTAAATTTATGAAGGCTGATGTTTGACTTGTTATTGAACTCAAGTAGCATAATTATCCATTTACTGGCCATATTAAGTAAGAATTTACTCGATATAAAATGAAACAAAATTAATGGTTCTTTGTTGTTCAACATCATGTAAGTCTTTGTCAGCTTATTTATCTTATCTATTATGTCGAATTTCATATCATACATAAATGATATAAATCATATTTCTGTTTTACCTTTTCCACTAACATATGAAGCTAGTAAAAAAACTCTAGAACTACCAATTAGAGAATTTTATGACATGACTCTATTTCTTTATATGGTGTTTATACGTCAAGGTCAGTATACGGCAAAGTGAATGATGGTTTTACAATTAAACTAAGGGACACCAATCCAAATAATATGTCGAATGCTAGTCTAATTGACTGCATTTTTTTGTTGGACTTGCACGATATTTGGCAACACTTTAACATAATGTCGATTGAATATCCATTTGCTATGTAAACAAAAACCGGCCAAGTGTAAGTCGAGCTCGCACACGAAGGGTTCTATACGATTTTTTACAATAATCGGCAAAATCACGTTAGCTGTACGGCAGCACCACCGAAATATTTTTTTAATTCTGTTTTAAATATTTGTTGTTATAGCAACAACAGAAATATATTATCTGTGAAACATTCCAACAGCCTAGCTATCACGGTTTATGAGACATATCCTGACTAACAAACAGAAAAGCGCATAACTCACACAGTTAGTAATAGGGTCCCGTTTTAATCCTTTCGGTATAGAACCCGAAAAAAGGGAAAATAAGAAATAACGAAATCCTAGAATTATCTCTTTGAAGACCTCGTACTTGACACTATTGCTCTATATGGCGTTATAACGTCAAAGGGAATAAGCACCGAAAGATGAAATGATGGCGGCAGAGGATGACAGCTGAGGAGCACTTGTTGTCGCTCGAGGCGTGACTCGAGATCAGGGGAATAAACGTTACCTGCCGAAAAGGCAGAAATATATGAAACTCGGTTTTGGTTTTCATTTTGTTATTGTAAAGAGCGGGAGGAATTATTTCGGCCTCTAAAACTGGGAGTAAATATAAGTATATAATTTACATAGCTCCGCGGTTTGTATAGGTTGTGTAGTCTGTAATATGTACATCTGATCTCAAGGTTAGTGTAAGTCATAATGGATTCAGAAAATTAAGTGGCATCGCGTCCTTAGTTGATTTTTGTTCCTTTTTTTTGGGGTTTCGTAGCCAATATGCAAAAATAGAACCCTATTACTGACATTTTGTTGAATTTTTTACAGACGCTGTATTTTTATTGCCGCTTTAACAAAAAATACATAAAAACAAATATTTAAGGAGAGCTCGTACAAAAACGTGTTTTTTGCCATTTTTTATAGATTGGACAATAGAATTGTACGGAACCCTCCGTGCGCGAGTACCACTCGCATTTGTCCGATTTTTTAATGACAAGATAGACGACATACCCTATGGAAAGTATTCACTGTTGCTTATGCAGATTTAGGAGTCGCCAATGTATCGCCTGATTTTAAGGAGCTCTTTTTGCACCTTTTTGGAGGAACTCTCTGTTATAACGTTCCGGGATGCGTTCCGTTCATAGTTGGATGACTAATTAACTAGAGACAAAATTTTACGTGCGTTTTTGTGCTTTGGATGACAAGCGGTTGGTCTTGGCGTTTTGATTGGTGAGAAGTGATTAAAGTTGATTACAGAATTGATGATACGTATACGCATACGTTAATATTAGAGGATTTGCGATAATATCCGACACACGTTAACACTTAATCCGTATAATACTTCACCAATCAGTATAGGAGTAGCGTTTAATACGCTCTTTTCTTCCCGTTATTGTCTATTCATATAAACCCATCATACAAGACATACAACGCTTATACAAATGTGGCCAAGAATAAGTATGAAAATTTTGTTATATTCACAAGCACCATATTTTCTCGTCGTTATCACCATATCGCAACCACGACGCAACTGCAAGCGTTATTACGTACGAGAAAAACCTATAATACAATCTATTTTCTTCTCATTTTTTACACTTATATTCCCATACGAGATTTTCTCTTGTATTGAAGATGCCATGAAAACACACAAAGAAATATATACAAACACTCACACAGAACAGTATTCTAAAATAATTATTCAGGTATCTGTCTGACCAGGGATCGAACGCGGGACCCATTCCATGTCAACCTGGTACGGTGATCGCTCCGCCACGTCGTCAAATCTATGTATTTGTAGCTGCATTGTGGTAACCATAGTGCTGTGGTACCTTTGAATAGACTTATGTGGAGAGATTCATAGCGTTGGATAAAACATAGGTTGCAATCAATTCACAGAAACACGACTAACATGAAGATAACGGTACATTGTACTAATTTACTGAGATGAAACGTCTTTGATGGCCATGTAAACAAGATCCATACATGATAACTCTCTTCATTTCCTCGAGATTGCATTGTACCACGTCTCTAGCTTTGTATTGTGTTGCTTTGTAGTGATGTAACATCCTAACATGTATATATAAAAGGCAATTCCGACTCACTGACTTATATATCAACGCACAGCCGAAACTACTGTACCTGGAACCTCTAAATTCGGTACCAGGTTTCCGTTTATGGTGTAAGTAAGCGATAAGAACGGATTTTTAGAAATTCAACCGCTAAGGGGTTTAAATAGGGGTTAAAAACTTGTGTTATACATACTCTGTTATATAAATAGTTACTTGTATCTTAATTTCGATTCAAATAATTTGCCAGTATAATTAATGATCAAAATGTTTATTGAAGTGAAAGTTTTTTACAATCGTTGGAATTTGAAACTCAATGAATCGACATGTGTTACGAAAGATGTTGTCAACGTTATAACTAGATGGCGCTGTAAGCCTTCTAAATCAAACGGCCGAATCAAATTGTACTTTGTAGCTTGTATAAAAGCTCAATTTGGGTGTTTGCGGAACAGGATGTCCTTATATATTCAGTTTTACACACACGCACGTTGTATATCTCAACTGTTACAAAATAGCAATGTTTTACCGAGACTATTTGAAAAATATACTTTTTACTAAAATGGCATGTTTTTAATAAGTAACGTTACAAATTAGTATAATCAAATAGAAATGCAATATTATATAACAAACATATCTTTTAATATACAAAAAGCTATGGAAATATTCAGTAGACGGCTGATTTTGTTTCTACGTGGGTGATCCTTATAAGCATGCGGTCTTTCTATTGCTACTTATATATGAGTTATCAAATCCAAACGTATCCTACACACAGTAAGATACTCCTACTTAAGATTTCTTCGTGAAAAAGTTACATAATTTGTGGTAGCGAAACTTGCCAAAGGTATTTTACTATTTTTAGAATTGTATGTAAAGTAGATATTTTTGGTGTACCTGATACCTATAAAATGCTCTTAAAATCTCTATTGTTCCTGGAATTCGTAACAATATATCCTTTCACCCAAAATTAGCCTGTTGAAATATAGACGTAGACGTTTAAAAATAACTTCTTTTTCTTTTATATTTTTACATAAGCTTAGAAAGTTGTAGGCGCTAGTATTTTTAGAATTACAAATGATCTATATTATAAATTATAATATTTAAGACTCATTTATTTATGTTCACTTGAATAAGTTAGGTAATACATATAACTTAGTATTTATTGTTTTTATCTAACGCTAACCCTTTGTAACATGACTTATGGTTTATACAATTTTATTACAATAAAGAGGCAGCAAACGAAAATACAGCCAACTTGATGGTGGCCACTGTCGCCCATAGATTTCTATAATTAACCCCGGATATACTTGAAATGTAATATGAGCAAGGATAGCCTAATGGTTGAAATTCGGCCTCTCAATCGAGGGTCCGAGGTTTGAATCCTAGGCTCCACAGATTTTTTTTATAATGATGTGTGTATTAGAATTTAATTATCACTGCTTTACGGTGAAGCAAAACATTATGTGGAAACCTGCTCAGCACAAAAAAAAGTTCTCAAAGGTGTGTGAAGTCTACCAACTCGCACTTAGACTATGGCCTAAAAATCTCTCATCCTGAGAGAAGACCTGTGCCCAGCAGTAGGACAATAATGGGTTTTTAATGAAATGTTTTATTGCAACTAGTTATATGTAATGTGAAATGTGTTTGTTGTGTGATGTGTTGTAGTTAACCTACAATTTGTAACTATAATTTAGGAATTATTTTATGTTCAATATGTTTGTAAATATTTAGGAAAATTTAATGTAGATAGATATGCAGCAGCATGTTAACCGAAAAAAACAGACTACACTGCACCATGTGTTTGTGATATTTTATAGGTACAATTAACTAAATAAATCAAAATAATACAGTGCTCTCTTCGCCTTTGTATGTACAATATTAGTACAAAAATCATTTGATTTAAGCAAGGGGTACTTTCGTATCTTTCTGTGACAGTTCCTTGCATAATGTAGGTACCTCTGCAAAGGAAATGAGAAAGGACCCTTATAACTCAAAGTAAGCTTTTGCAAACAGACTTGACATCAAAGCAATACGTCTTATTTACCTATCTTGATCAATACGAGGTCAGCAATCTTTTACTTAGATAAAATAAGATAACACTTTTGAATTTAGAATAAAGATGTTATATATTCGGTATAGATTTAGGTCGTATAAAATTATGACAATTAAATCAAATTAACGCGACGCGCGTGGCGGAGTGACTTATATTAATCATACATGCAGTGGTTTCCGGGTTCGATCCCCGGTAAGACAAATATGTACGTGATATATTTAGATTTTTGTTTAATTTTTTGAAGCCTCTGTGTATCATAGCACCTACAACACAGGCATAATGAAATTTATTACTTACTTCATGACTGTGGTACTTATTTTTCCTTTTTTCAGTTGAGTATATGTACATATACATTTTTTTTTCTTTTTTTATCTGACTGAAGTAGCAAAGGAGCATGCAGTCCACCTGATGATAAGTGGTCACTGCCGCTCATGGATATCTGTAATCAACTTTATACAGAACATGGGTTCTATCTGAAGTCAATCACAGATGTGTTGCCACTCCCGAGGACTATGATGCCTCATATAAAAGTGTGCCGGCAACCACACCCTTGCATCGAAACGCAAGAACTGCTTCACGTTAGAAAAAGGTGTGGCGGTGGTGCTTCCCTGGTCGAACTACACTGGTTCTACTACCTGGAAAATACCTGTCCTATATCTTAAATATTTTTCTATACATATCTTTATAAATAAGGACTTAATTTGCGCTTAATTTTACGTGATATTGATCCCAATGTAATGTAATTTTGCAAAAAATAATGATGTCGTAGCTCTAAGAGTACAGTTATACAATTTAAAACCAGTATGTTACATCTAGTGTGGTGACACGCCTATCTCTAACATGAAACATCTTGCATTTTAAAACGGCGTTGAAGCCGACTGACTTACATATGACGCGACCCCCCTAGTCGCCAAAATTGTTACCGCATCTATAATTAGCTTCAGGCAGAAACCCTCTTCTATTCGGACTTAGCTACAGATGTCCACTTGTGTGACCACTTACCACCAGGTGGACTACAAAGTTGTGATCTTCATCAAACTTAAAACTGGTAATGTCGTTAAAACATTAAAACAAAAAACTAGACTGCTCAAAACGAAATTTTTGTTCATAATGAAAAAAATGAGCAAAATTTTACCAAGTTTTTGACCTACACTTAAGGTTCTAAATTATTACTTTTTACAATTTCTTACCATTATTATTACATTACCAAATTATAGCAAATTTTATCATCTTTAAGATAGATGACCTTCAAATATGTAGAAAACATCATAGAAAAAGGACTTTCAATGAACTTCGCGATATGAAATTTTAAAATGGCTGCCATTCCGAGGGGGGAGGTTTGCGACCCCCCCTTTTAAGGTTTTTTGTCGATAACATTTGATGTACAATACGTGTGTAAAATATCGGAAATCCGATCCCTAACACCCGTATATGTGATATGCATTTGACGACCCGCGTGGCGGTGTGGTCACTATACCATACCGGTATCGAGGACGGTCCCGGATTCGATCCCCGGTCAGACAGAAACGTGAATTATGCGTTTAGATTTCTGGGTCTGGGTGTTAGGAGATACAGGAGAAAAATCCTACTGTGGGGCTATGAGTGTAGAAATATAGCTTTCTTCCAAAACATTATTAATAACAATAAATATACCAACTAAATACATAAACGAAAATAAATTGTTGTAATAAAACACGCAGTCAAAATAAAAAACGGCAATAATTTTTAAGCGATTTTAGAAATCCCGACTCGTCCTCACAGTCTGCCCTTGCGAAAGTCAAATGAAACAAGATAGATATTAGCTCTGGTAACTAGTATGCCGATTTATATAAGACGAAGGTCAAATACTCTATATGTAGGTATTATTATATTTACAGTTGGATAATAAGTTAGAATGTCTGTGTAATGGGAATTTAAAACACGAGTAAAACACTTTATAAAACTGTTTTTATTTTTCGTCGCTTCTTTGGTTTATTCGGGTGACTTTCAGTAACAGCTAAACCGATTTTGATAAAACTTAGTATAGTACTACGTGGCACAAAGCATCGTAGTTCGACTGCGACTTTTTAATATTATTGAAGTAGTAAACAAGCAAGCAGTCCATCTGATGGTAAGTGGTCACTGTCGCCGATGGACATCTCTAATTAACCCAAGACAAGATCAGAGTCTTATCGGATGTTGGTCACAGATGCGTATTTACTCTTGACGACTAAGTTAGAAGACTTCGTGCATAATACCGCTAATATTAGGCAGAAATATAACTAACTAATAAATAGAATTTACTAAAATTTAACTTGCCTTGTTAGTTCGTATGTGTATTACTCAAATTGACAACCGAATATTGCTAGCAAATTTCAAACGACCTGAAATGTATGCATGGTTACAATGGATGCAATGCAAAGCAATTGGTGATGTAATTCTTAGTGAAATGTGGCGGACGCCCAGATGCCACATATGTTTTTTGGAGAATAATTCAAAAACCAACTGATGTGTTTTTGCCCGACTATGTCTGAAAGAGGGTACAGTTTATATACATTTGACATTGAATTGAACAAAATTCAGTTTTTAGTAGTTAGGTAACGGAGAGACTCACGGCAATATATTAGAAGGCAACCATTAGAAAAATCCAGTTGTTAAATGGTACAAAAGGTCATATTTAAAATTAAAAATATTATATTAAAATACATCAACGACGACTGCTGCGGTTTAGATTTGTTTTATTATATAAATTTTGCTTACTGATAAAACATTTTATGACTAACATTTTTAAACTACTTTTCAACACTGAAAAGTCTACAATTGGATTATGGTTGGTGACGGAAAATATAGCATTAATTTTGCAGTTTGGTTGCTTGCGTCATAGATTTATGGTGTACGGACGCCGGGTAAAGTTGAGCTGAAACTTATACCCGATATATAAATATCAATATCATATTCTATACCGTTCATATGAGAAGATGGAGTATTACTTTGATGCTACTGTTATTTGTTCGTGTTTGAATCCCAGAAGAAGCAAATTTTGGATGTTAAATATGAGTTTAATGTTCTGAAATGTGTAATTTTTGTCTATTTTTTGGGTTCTTTAATGAGTTTTGATTTGATTAATAATATTATAGATATATACATCCTAGTATTTTGTTAAAATTTGATGATAAGTAAACGAGTACGTATGGTGTATAAATTGAAGAGTATATTATTTGCCTAAGCAGCGATAAATGTATGTATCTGACGCAGTCGGGTAATTTTTAAACTAGTTTTAAAAATCTTGAAATGGCCTCTAAGTGGTGACTGAAAACAGCAATATATTCTCAGTTCGGTTGCTTACGTCATACATAGATTTATAGTGTACGGATGCTGGGTAAAGTTGAGCATAAACTTACCGATATATCAATACCTGATTCGTTAACGTTAAAGTAAGATGAAGCACCAATTTGATGTTTCTGTTGATGCTAAAATATTCGATTCTTGGCGGAAGCAAACTTTTATGATACAATTGTTTTTTTTCGATTCATACAAATGTATTTTTTATTAGACAGAAGTAGCAGATGAGTATGCAGTCCACCTGATGGAACGTGACTACCACCCATGGACATCTGTAATCAACTTTGTACAGAACAGGGGTTCTATCTGAAGTCGATCACAGATACGTTGCTATCTCCGAGGACTAAGATGGTCCCCTTATATATAAGGTACACTACACTGGTTCTATCACGTGGTATTACAATGCATTTTTATAAAAAAAAAATCATAATAGTAGGTATTACAACTGTTTAAAGATGATTTCGTCGGTAGACGTCCCCGAGTAGTTAATGATTAAACCATCTTTTCTTGTTACAAAATTTCACTATTTATGAAATTACTAAATAGTTGGTTTCCAATATTCTATAAACTATAATTTTATTAGTCATAGGTTTTTGTCTGATGAATGTTCAGTATTCATTTTCTAGTTTATTTGCTCAGTCTAGTAAGGTTGGGCAGAAACTTGTACTTGATATATGTATCATATATTTTTGGTACCATTACCTCTTTTTACCCGACTCCGTCAGATGGAGGGTTTGTATCTGTGTCCATTTCTTTGCACGCGCTACAGCCCTAAGGGTATCACGAATATAACATATGACATATCATTGGAATCATCTCAGTTTGTAGAGTAACATTGGCTATATTATTTTTTAACAAACAAAAGGAAAAAATATATATATATTTAATCTCATAATAATATGGGTATTAAATGAATGCCGTAAAATAATCCCTTACAAAAATATATACATTACAACACTTTTGTGATACTATTTCAACGCAAAACGCCTAAAATGCGTGAAATGATTATTAAAACAAGCATATAGCTTAATATTTAATACTTTAGGTTTTATTAGGTTTCATCACTAGTAATGTAATCGAAATGACGAGTGTACGAGATATATGATATTGAGGGTCTGCACTAATAGCTCTCAATATATGAGATAGTTGGTAATAGAAATCCCGCTGATGTTCCGAACGAGATGAGGTATCTCATATCAGGGATTGACAGGGAATGAACGTACCGTACTATTCATACTATTCATATGATATGTTTTATTTTATACTAGTTGAAGTACCTATGCTTCGCTACATGATAAAAGAATAAGCTTTTACTGGCTAAACTTTAGAGGTACTTGAAAAGTAATGTAGATATTCCGGATAAAAACATAAATTTTAACCCCGTATAGGCCTACTTTTATTAAAAATGTAAATATGAATGGCTAAAACCAAAGCTTGTAGTGGCATCTAAATATCGAAATAAAGGTTACCTATAGATTGACAGTTTTTTTTCGCGACTGCACAAATAATTTTAGTATATCAATACAATACTGCAATAAGTCTTTATGAAACACAAAAACTTTATTTTCTGACAATAAAATGAATACGGAACCTTTAACTGTACATGGTCACACACTTGGCCGGTTTTTTCCACTCCTGCCTAAGGCGAAGCTCAAGAAAGCTGTTATAACACAGAGTAAAGTCGCAATATGTGCCGTGTCAAGTATTAGAGCCTTTATAGTGCTTTTCAAAGGCGAAAACGTGGCAAACAAGTGTTTAATTGAACAAAAATCGAATGACGTTTTTTGTTTTAAAATACACTGTTATTTTTAGATCAGAGCATTTTTCTCACATGTACTACTAACTGGGTTTGTTATTCACGATTCAAAAAATGTTAATCAAGTGAATTAGTGGATATAGATGTTTAAATAATGTGAATATAAAAGTTTAAATCCAAATTTTCTAGATATGAAATTGAAAAAGTTTGTCGAAGATACGAATACGAAGTTTTGACGTTTTGATTTTTAATGGTATCACGAAACAATCATGTAAATGATAAGTAACCACAGTTAGCAATGAAATTAAAGTATTAAATTCATATACAACACGAGTAGTATTTAAAATTAATTACTGATGTATTGTTGATCCACAGATATATTAGAGAGATATATCTATGATGCTACTCTGGTTCTACCACCTGTAGAGAGAGCTATTAGAGAGATATATCTATGATGCGTAACGTTTTAGTTAACGTCTTCTTTAGACAAAATTAGATAACTGAAATAGAGTTTTATACTGCTTATTTTTTATAATTTCACTTATTTTTCATCATGTTTTGAACAGGCCGTTATCTTTGTAACATCTTCCTACTGATTCATTCTTTTTTTTTCTATTCGCTGAAACTTGTTAGCAAAAATGTACCTTATATATTATTGTATGTCAACACTTTCCCCCAGTGATAGCAACAGCACACAACATAACGCTCCTCGACGTGCCCCAGTTCGGGGACCCGCGGCGGGATGTCCGGCTGGTGTGCCACTACGTCAGCGAGACTGGGGACCCGCCGCTCCACTCCGTCAAGTGGTATCGGGACAACAACGAGATCTTCAGGTTTACTCCGGGACAACAGGTGAGGTTACCTCAATCTATACTAATATTATAAAGCTGAAGAGTTTGTGTGTTCGGTTGGTTGAACGCGCTAATCTCAAGAAAAACTGGTTCGAATTAAAAAATATATTTTTGTGTTGAAGGGAACATTTATCGAGGATACAATGGACTATATTACATCCCGATTTCACTAATAAGAGTGCAATGAAAAATGTTGCAAAAATGGGCAAAATATTTCTAATCTTGAGGACTTTCATTGCGTGCGCTACGTACGTAAAAGTACGTTACGCAAAAATCAAGTATTACAAAATTTTTTCAAAGAATAAGTGTCGGTTAGTAAACTAAAGGGAGAAAGTCACTGGACTGTTGGGTCATTGCCTATTAATCAGCGTTTATATTGGCTTTATCAGTAAACGAATATGTCATGAGGAAACGTTCACGCCTGATTTCGTTATGTTCTCAAATCATGTGAAATAATCGACATTTGATTGATCTGTTTTTAACTCGGATAGCAACACAAACCTTTTTAAGTAAATTTTAAGGACCACACGAGCGTGATGTCCTTTTTAAAGTAAATCATCCTTACCACGTATAGTTTGGAGGTCTATCTAAGGTCCGTTACAAGTGTTCAGTTCTCACTAAAAATTCCGTAGTGCCTCATAAATTTTTACTTCCTTTATCTTTACAGGCTCATTTATATATAGGGCGATCTTGGTCCGCAGCAAAAGCAACGCATCTGTAATTGACTATGGTTAGAACCCGTGTTCTATATGAAGTTACTTATGGGGCGGCAGTAAACGCATGCCATGAGATGAACTGCATGTTCATTTGTTCCTTCAGTTCGACAAAATAAATGAATAACCCCATATTTCTAACCAGGACCATTTATATTAACGGTATTATAAATAGAAGCCATTACTAGTTATAAAGTAATTTCCTTTACAATAAATATTTCGTTAATAATAGTTGGTAGGCGGCCGCTATCAGAAAGAGAGACATTTCAATATTTTAACACAAAATGAGGTTAATTTGGAACCGAAGTAGCAGAAAAGTCGTCTGATTGGAATCATCCTCGAGTCGAGAAAATGTTATTATGTAAGAATCCTGAGCCGCGTGCCAAATATGCGTTCGACGGCCGAAGGAACTTCACAAATATCGGAAAGGAAACATTGTCGTTCACTTTTACGATTGTTATGAGCTAACGTGTTATTAATTGAGAATTTTATGATAAGATATGATGAATTATTCATCTATTTCTGTTTTATAATAATTTTATTTCTGTTTTATAAATTTCTATAATAATTCTATAATCAAATTACGATAAAACATTGTATTGTGATTTGAAGACCCGCGTGGCGGAGCGGTCTGCATACTGGTCTGACACGCGGGTTGACACGTAGGTTCCGGGTTCGATCTCCGGCCAGACAGACATCTGAATGATGTATTTCTCTGTTCTGGGTTTGAGTGTTTTTGTATTCGTCTTTGAGTGGCATTCACGATACAGGAAAAAATCCTAGAGTGCAGAAAGCATTATTATTTAATTATAAACAAACGTTTTGTTAAGTACTGTTGTGATTTCATATGGGAAAGATAGCACGAAGGGTTTCAACTTAGTCTTCAGGGGTCAGGAAAGATCAACGCCAACGCCAAGGGGTCAACGCCAGTTGAGAATTTAGTCCGATTTGGGATTTATTCACATGTTCACGGATGTCGTTGGTAGTGTATATCGTATACTAGGTATGGCCTGCGGTTTCACTTACTACTACATGCGGCATAAAACGAACGAACATAGCCTGAATCATACCTCAATAACTGTACTATTTAACACCATTTTTTTCTTTAATTTTAATCAGTAGTTCCTAAGATTAGCGCATTAAACCAAACAAACAAGCTCTTCAGCTTTATAATATTAGCATAGATTGATATTTATAAAATTGTACATTCGAAGTATACTACAAGCATTAAAGTACACTGTAAAATACGCTCTTTATTTGCAGCACGCTATTGGTCACTACTCGTCGTCTATTCTTTTGTTTTCGTTATTAATTAAGTTATTAATATTTCGGTACAATTATAGCAAAAATAATTCATAGCAATTCGGTAATTCATAGCAATCTGCATATATTTATAAGCATTTTGTAAGCTATGGTGAGAATAATTTCATATAGTCAAAAAATATTTCTGATAGAACGCTGACAATTTACAAGGAAATATCGTTACATTCGCCCCGACGGATATATTTCAAAAATTCAAATCCCTCTGAAACTCGCAATTTGTCCCACCTTTTACCAGGATGTTATAAAATTGATTACCTTTTGATTACGCATCTCCTGTTCCGGCACTGGTTCCAAATTTGGATTCCATTTAAAGAGTATCCACTGAAATGTCTATTTGTGTCTATTTTAAAAAAACATTTTATTTTAAAATTTGTGATTTAAACAAAGTAATGGAACAATTCGTTGATAGAACTGAAACTGAATGAAAGTTCGTTCCTATTGTATCGTTAGGTTCACAAAAGTTTTGCCTTTTCCCCGTCTGTCACATTTTTTTTCTCAACTGCTTCAGAAGGAGGGTCATGTTTTTAGCGCATGTATGTACGTATATTTGTTTGTTTGTATGTCCATTTCTTTGGCAAGCGCTACAGCCCAAGCAGCTTGACAGATTGTGACGTATAACATATCGTTAGAATCATCTCAGTTTGCAGTGTAACATAGGCTATATATTTTTTCAAAATGGCGCCTACAAATAGGGGAAAAAGAAGGGGGGTGGGATGACTTTTTTATTAATACAGCAATATGGGCATCAAATGAAAGCTAGTAAATAGACCATTTTAAAAATACATATAATATAGTAGTTTTAATTAAACTATAAACTAATAAACATTGTTTAATGCAGTCGGGTTTTTTTATTTTAGTAGTTGAATTATTAGCAGTTTTTTATACATGTAATACTTACATGTATGTACATATTTTAAACATCTTAGTGACTATATCTTTGATTTCTAGATTCGCCCAATTTTTACGGTCAATATAATGTAAGATTTAAAGGTAGAACGAAAGATTGCCTCTGAAATCTAAACACAATTTATTAGTAGAAGTAGATATGACAGCGCTACTTCCGGAAGCACGATATCCCTACCTATTTGTTATGCGACATAATAACACTCATAAATACTGTTGTGGTTTGGTTTCAAAAGCGGATAGAGATTTACATTTATATGAACCATTCTAATACCGCTGTAGCCACCTATCTGTAGCAGACATAATCGTCCTCGATGCTGTTAGAGATTCATCATAGATACCCAAGGGCGTTTAAGTTTAAGTGTCATACAAGCATGCAGTCCACCGTGCATGGACCACAGTGCATGGACATCTGAACTACATATAGAACAGGGGTTCTATTGGCAGTCAATTACAGATGCATTGCTATTCCCGAGGACTAAGGTCGTCAACTAATATGACAGTTTGCTTCCTGCTTCTGTTAAATGCGAGACTACTACATACATGCTTACGATACCCGATTATTATCTAATTTCTACATGATGTATCCACATCAAGTAGATTTATTTTGCTGCTTCCATAACCAATAGCATAAGCACTGTTCCTCAGCCACCAACAAGAGCTTTCAACACGACGACGGGCGCCGTTGGGCGGGGCTCCTGCAACATCCACAGTTGTTCCATTAACGTGGTGCTCCCGAAGGTCTACAACACCAGGATATCGTTCACCTGCGAGGTCTCCACAGAAGGTCCTCGGTTTGCTGTCGTCAACCAAACAAAGTATTTGACTGTGGCTGGTAAGATAAATATCGGTTTCTATATCTCTCTCTTTTGTCTTTCTCTGTGCGCAGGTGTGTTTGTGTGTGTGAAAAGTAATGTCTTTTAATCTTCATAGGAAGAACTAATTTCATCGACTTATTCACTATATCTCTGAGTTAAATAAAAGTTATTAGAATAATTTCCAAAATTAACTAATCTATTACAAAACACACAAGTGCGGTTGCTTAAATTCTAAATGTTTCCGATTCTGAATAAACTAAATAAATATTCAGAGAAAATGATTTTTCGACAATTCCATTAAATTTTATTATAAAATCCGACTGTAAGCATAAATTATTTCAATATCTTAAGTAATTATTTGATATGATACACAATTCATAGATGTCGCTGGCTTTGATTAAAATTCAATATTGGAAGAGATATCATTAAACGTTATCCGATTTGGAACCTTCTCATTTGTCGTTTAATGCTACGGCTTTTTACGTTCTTATGCCAAGATAACGACAAATAAGGCGTTTGGGAGGATAGCGGTAAACGTTAATCGATAAATTGATTGATACATTTTTATACCACAAGACGCAAATGTTGATAAATGCTAAGCTGGGGTATTCCTATCATAGTTACGAGTGTGAGAGATCGAACACAGTTAATATTGATACGGTCGTAGGTTTTGTGTTACTAAAGTTCGAGTTAGTTTTTTTTAAGAATGATGTACCAAACAAGCATGCATTTTATCTGATGGTAAGTGGTCACGGCTGTCCATGTACATCTGATTAGAATTTTGTGCATAACAGGAGTTTTATCTGAAGTAAATTAAAGTCGCTTTTGCTGCAAGTGATCCGGTAACCACACCTTTCCTACGAAAGCACGAACTGCTTTACTTTAGAAATAAATATGGATAATTTCTGTTCTATCGGGTCACGGTTCATCAAATGTTATGATAATATGATATAATAATTATATTATTTTTTTTAAGAAAGTGGATGAACCATGCGTAGTTCGATTCCGGAGACAGCATTGCGTGGCACAGTGTTATGTGTGTTAGTATGTAGTGTTCTGATCAGAATGGTGTGGTAATGGACACATATGTAGATACTTATTCGATAATTCCCTAGTACTTATAGTACAAAAGTACTGATGAATAGCATAACATATATGACCAATTTCAAGTAAGATTAATCTTATCTGGGTTATTGACATCTATGACCCAGGAGTTTCCCTGGGATATAGATGTCAATAGGCGGCAGTGCCCACTTACCAGTTGGATGTTTATGGCTACTTCCATATTAGACAAAGAAATAACATTACGGTCGATAGTCGACTTTTTACAAAAAAAGAGTTCCGTAATGAAATAAATATTTCAAGGTAACTAATTATTTAAATCTACGCAGATAAGTCTGTCATTAAGCAAATTGGATCAAAATTACGCTTAAGTTTATTTCAAAAGAATTTATAATAAATATCTTTCTTTATCGAAATAAAACTTAACATTAGTAGATATAAATAACTTGAGATTTTCGCTCAAAATATATCTGAGATATAAAAATTGTACTTTTACAAGAAAAACAGATATCTGAGTGAGTAATCTTGAGTCAAGGATAGATCCCATCCAACCGCTCTTTGTAACGATTTCATCTCTTTTTTGTCGTTTTTCTCTAGTGACATTGAAAGACGGTCCCAAGATAACCACTTCATCATCCGGTGCTGTACAAATAGGGGAGGAAGTGATGCTCAATTGCTCCACTAAGCCGGCACTACCGCCGCCGACCTTACAGTGGTTTATCGATGAAAATCCCGAAACTGTAAGTATTTGCAAAAGAAACTTCGCTAATATGAATCATATCTTACTTAATTCGTATGTGATAGGATTTACGTAGCACCTCTGTTTTATATGGAGTTGATTACAGATGTCAATTAGCTGCAGTAAATCCATGTCAATCCGTACATACATGTAATAAATATGAAAGTTCCGTGTGTCTGTACCTACTTCGGATATATTTGCCAAAAAATAGTTTGGGAAATAACAATGAATAGACATTTCCGCGCAGTGAAAGCCGAATGTTGAAGGGTTGAAACTCGGTCTCTCAATCGACGGTCCGAGGTTCGAATTCCAGTACGCACCACAGATTTTTCTTAAATTATATGCGTATTAAAAATTAATTATTACTGATTTATGATGAAGGAAAACATCGCGAGGAATGATGAACATCTTAGAGTATTGTTTTTTCGAAAATCTACCAATTTAGACTTATCCGGCGCGGTGGACTATGGCCTGAAACTCTCAATCTGAGAGAAGACCCGTGTTCAGCAGTGGATCAATAATAGGTTGACGACAACAGACATTTCTATACTTTTAAGTTTTTTTGTCTGTCTGTTTGTCTGTTGCAAATCTTATCGGACCAAAATGTGAATTTTATTTATGGATTGAATATATACTTATAGTCCGCGTCTTGTGCTGGCATTAAGCGTTTATTTTATTATCATCCATGTACTCTAGTACCGCTATGGTAATTTAAAGTATTGTTACCAATATTTTAAACGCGGCTGAAACTGTGAAGCATAGCTAGTGTAGAATAATAAATACCTTGTGCAAACTGGCCAATAGTACAACCCTTTCAAATAAACCAAATCAGTGCGAATCCTGCAATCACAGCCAAAAAGTTTTTAACTATTCAAGAGTTTGTTTTTTATTCGCACTGGTTCATAGGGATTGCTATTTTATTAATTAAATGGAATGAATGGTTAGTTTAGGAATATTTAGTAGAATATTGTTAAATGTACCTACTTGTACTTAAGTCCATCCATCCATTCATCTATCGAATATTGAGGTCCACTATTGGACCTAGGCATTTTCTATATGGCCCTACTCAATACTTACGCAATTAAATTAATCTTAATTCTAATTTTTTAATTTCTTCATTGATATTTTTATATTAGAAAATTTGACTAACTTCATTTATTAATTGAAAAACTTGACTAAATATTCTTGTAGCCAAAACATTTTTATAATAGGTAGACCCCTGGATAATGGACAACACAGAGTTCTCTGCGCCAGACAGTGACGGCCTGCGGGCCAGTTCGAAGGCCCTCCGCGTGAGGGTGGACACGATGAAACCGAGCATAGCCCTCAGATGTGTGGCCACGCAGCCGACGACGCCCAACTTCATGACGTCATCAGAAGTCAGCCTTCAAGTTGTGCGGTCGCCACACTTGTCCATGTTCACTGCTGCTGGTAAGATTAAATGATGCTAGATAGATTGATAGACATACTAGTAGTAGTTTCATGTCAGACTAAAAACTGAAATAGCTTTTTTGCTAACCTATCTTAATAGTGAAACTAGTGCTGGAAATTGGCTTCCATACTACCAGTCTAGGTTCAAATCGCTAATATTTATTTCAGATTTTAGCGTATCACGCTAAAATCTGAAATAAATATTAGCGATGTTCGTATTAAAAATTACTAGATTTTGTCCACGGCGCGGCCCGCGTGGATCTCGTTTACCACAATAAATAATATCCTATGTGTTTATGTGGAGTTTTTATCCAGATTCCATCAATAGCTTTTTCCGTGAAAAAGGAACAAAGATTCATACACACGATTTTTTTCTTTTATAATATGAGTTAAACTCAGAAAATAAAAAAGCGAAGACACAATTTGATTCAAATCATTTAAAAATAACATATGATACAGGTAATATAGAATGATTATCACTAACAATGTAATTTGCTAAATAAATGATTTCGTCTATTTTTTTTGTTTTGTATCTTATTTGGATATTGGATATTTACCGGAATGGACGGTATTATAAAAGAAAAAAGTAGCTTTGATCTCCGTTCCAAAAACATCTAAATAAATGATGAATTGAGATTTACGGTTGTTTATCATTTTGCCTTTATGTTTATCCATTATATCACGACACAGAAAAGTGTAATTATTACCATAAAAACGTTAATTAGTTAAATGATATTTGCGATAATCTTCAAATTTCTCGCCTTTCTTTGTTCAGAAAATTACGAGTAGGTATTTTGAGGCAAAATTATCCCAATTCTGTGCTGTTCCCATTCAATATGATTTTATTAAGTCTACAGCCTAACTCATTTTGGTATTTGAATAATTCTCCGCTTAAAGTATTCATAACGGGAAAAGTCTAAGATCATTCTTTCGTACATAACCTCGAAACTTTCTGGTGTTCCTGTAATAAGTCCTACATTTTCGTCTTTAGGCGAACTTCGTAAGATATACACAGTTCAAGTTTCTTATCATATAATTTTGCAACATTAATATTAATGTACATACATTAACGGGAACATACTTGTCTATCTTATAGCTCGTCTAATGTAACCTATTGCATAATTTAAACTAAATGTTGCAGAATTTTCAAACTTTTTATTACATGCATGATACTTACCAGTTATACTTACTAGATAAAGACAGGATCGTCTTGATTTGATTGAGACTACTGACACGCAAAGACATTCTACTTACTAAAAAAACCTCTTAAATCTACCCAAAAATAATATTATAATATTGTTTTTTTTATTCATATCAATTCAACACGTAAGAATCATGTTAGAAGTATCAACAGCATGTGAATTTAATCGGATTTCACATTAGTCCATTGGGATTCCGTTAATAGGAGATTAGGGGAGCGATACCAGCGAAGCTGACGCGAGATTAGATCGGCCTTATACATTCTTTGTGTCGGTCATTACTGGTGATGGATGATCGGACGGACAAATAATGTAACTAATTATGTTGTAGATAAATTATTATCTACTCAGACGAATGGAATTGATCACTATGCCAGCCTGTCGTGTACATTGACCACGATTCGCGTGTTGATACTATTTGTTTTAGATTCTTGGTGATTTTTGAAGGTAGAAAATTCAAAAATCACCAATCACCGTTTTTTTGGTTGAACTCCAGAAGCACCACCGCCAACCTATTTATATCTAATAACGGCAGCATTAAGCTCTGCAGTGTTATTGTATGAAGTTAGTTCTAAATCTAATTTTATACTACCAACAAGGATATCGTCACTTAGTTATATAATCGAAATGACGAGTGTACTACGGGAGACGTACTTAGCCGAGGTGTTTGAACTTATTCCGCTGAGCTGATTAAAACGCTGATCTGATTTGGATGACAAATATCCATGGGCGTTAGTGCCCATTTACCATCTGGTGGACTATATGATCATTTTTGACTTTTATATTATAAAAAAATCCATTGCTGGGATATGGTAGAGAGTAAAGGACATGGAGTATATTGGAGCAGCGTGGAGTATCGATGTTTTCTCAATTAACGGGAGAGCCTGTTTCCTCTATTGTGAGGAAAAGTATAAAGAAAATTGAGGAAATTGGGTACTCTATATGAGTCCAATGTATCTTACGTCCACTTTATCCCATATGCACCAATGTATCCAATCTATGGACATTTTGAAATCTGTAAAAGCATGCACAATTTTGGTCAACTTCGATCGTTTCGTACAATAGCCTTGGATATTCGACCGGTGCCTGCCGATAAAACGTCGGCCGAAAATCAATCGGTGATTTACTTGCGGTCTGCAACAGTAGTCTTTTGTAATGATGACCCTCAAGGCCGAGCGGTTACCATAACGATCTAACGCGCAGTGGGTCCGGGGTTCGATCCCCGCCCAGACAGGCATCTGAAGGATGAGTTTAGATTTCTGTTCTGGGTCTGGGGGTTTGTGTATTCGTCTTTGTGTGTCCATGGTATCCACGACACAGCAGAAAATCCTAGTGTGGGGCTATGAGTGTAAAAAGCGTGTTAAAAATGTATTCGATGTCGACTGATCCAATTTACCTTAGATCAATAGTATCGGTCGATTGGTAAAGTAACAACTGATGCTTGATTCTGCGTATCGATGACATGGATCGACAATCGACCGAAGTTATTGATCCTAGTTATGATTAGATACTAATTGTATCCAATCATAATTAGGAACGATGACTTAACATAGTCTTCGATGAATAAAATTTAGACACCAGCAGTTATTTCCAAAACTATCGATAGCAATCGACTTTTCTTAGCTTCTTATAGGTTATTGGACAAATGGGGCTATGCAAGTTCGATTTAACCTGCATAGTGCAAATTAGAGGTTTTAACAAAAAACCCAAATTTCAGTGAAAGCCCTAATTTTAAAAAAGTACTGTATCTGTAATCAGCACTTGACTTGAATTAAAAAGTAAAAAGTACTTGAACCAAATAACGCTAAGAAGTAACATTTAAAAATCAGGTTAATCGAAATATGCATAGCCCTGTATGCATTTGTAATGTTTTCACTGAGTTCAATATACCATTATGTGTTTTATTCAACATAAATTCCAATTACGTTTTTCTAATTATTATTTTTTACAGGTTCATCGTCAAAAATAGAAGCTATCTCCATTGCATTCGTCTCGTGCATCTCAGTACATATGTTTTCAAAATACAGTGCCTTGAGTGAAGTCTAGAACTAAGTGAATAGGACTTGTAAAGAGGCGGTAATTGTATAAACATAGGATAGGTAGTAAATACTCCACCCACGAGGCTTGCACACCAACCGCTGACTACAGTGTCACTTCATATGTTTGAAAGAGTGTAATATATGGTTTTGTATATGTTTTCTTACACATGACGGAGAAGGTAATAGTCTTATTGATATAAATAAATTATTAAATTATGAATTTGTCGGATACCGGACAATGGTAAGGATTGGTATTGGTATTTTTTTTAATTAAGGTGAACTGTGTATGAACAAATCTTCCAAACATAGGGTATGTTTGGAAGGTTTGTTCGTACACAGATTTGCCTTACTACCTGTCCGCGCTAAGTTTGCCGGTCAAAGGTATGCGCTTCCCCCTTAACGCACCTCTCAGTCGCCCTAAAATGTGCTAAAAGTATCCAAGGCAACGTAATCGCCATAAACGCATGAATCATTACTTATGCTGCAATTTTATATTGCTCCGATTTCGCGATATTTGTTTGTTTTACGTTCCGTAATTATTGACGTCACATCGACGGTGGCAAACTTAGGGCGAACGGGTTATACTTAGATTGCGGGTTGCAAGTGACAACGTGCAATATTTTTATTTATGTTTGATATATTTTGTGTGAAATCAAATTTAATATCTTGCTATCTGATGGGGATTCGATATATTTGTAATGTAATTTGCTGAATTTTCTAATTTCACTTGGATTTTTTATTCACATTTTTCCCATATGGTGCGTATTAAATTATCGATATCGTTATTACACGAGTATAACTCGAATATTGGATTTATTCTCCATTAAAGCGCTAAAACATGTTTTTGTAAACAAAATATAAAAGTAAATAAAAATAAACATTGTACATAACTAATAAACTTATTGGTCTTAAATTCATTATATTTGATGAAATCCAATTATAATCTGTATTATTTAGCCCCAATTGTTGGTAACCCATTGATGGTTTCATGAAGGCTCTATTAAATTGTTGGTGTGTACTCGTTTTGATTCAGTGTTATATCCATTTAATCATACCTTTATTTATTAGTAACGCAGTGTTATTATTCGTCACTATTGTTTTAGATTAATTAAAATATTTATGTTACAATTTAACATGTATTTGTATAAGTTAGACTAGATATATGCGACTGTACTATATATTTTTTGTTATATATACTCAGTTTTTGTTTTATATTGATCGTAGTGGTTAAAATCGTGGTAAATTCACGTTACGGAGAAGGGAATCTTTACGATAAATAGACGGTGACAAAATCAATTTTTATTCTCTAAGTGATTTTCATTTCCAACTTCTACGATAGAAAAATGTATCCACTTAGTATTTTCTACAATTATGCCCCTTTTTCTCAACATCAGCAGATAATTCGGAGATATGAACAGCTTTGTTTATTTATTCAACGTGATGTCTATGGGTAACTATCACCACTCACCATCAGGCATATTGCAAGTTCGCTACTGCTATGATATAAATTTGAAGAAACTCTCTACCAGACATTTGTGTAATCTTCATTGCAATAATAATACACTATTGGAATAAGCGTAAGCAAGACACTAGTAACGAGTCAAAATAAATATATAAACAATAACAATGAGTAATTATGCTTAGTGGAATGCCTAGTTTTGTAGTCGTACGAGTACATTGCACGACTTTTTATAAGACGTCGAAACGTTCCACGATACGATGCCGTGTCGTGTCACGATGCGATATCGCTCATTACGGCACCGTGTCGTGTCACGATGCGACATCGCTCATTACGGCACCGTGTCGTGGATGTGTTTATTATTTATTGTTTTCGTTAGCTATATTATACGGGTTCTTTAGTTGGTAGAGTGGAAAGATATGAATTTATGGCACCAATGAAATTATTTAATACTATAGCTGTTTCATTAAAAATGAGAATGTACCCCGAAAAATAAGGAAAGCAATAAACTTAATACAATGACTAAGGGTCACGGGGGGCAGGTAGAGCGTTTTTCGCTTCAATTTTAAATATGTAAACGCGTAATTTGATATGCCAATTTTTCCCAAAACCCGTGTAATATAAGAGAAGCGAGACGTAGAAAATAAAATTTATTTTTTTGCTCACAAAGTGTCTATTATAACGAGAGAGCTTTTCTTCGCGAAAGCGCTCTTACGAAATAAAGAGGTTTATTTTTGTGCTTTCTCAAAAATGTGAACAGGGAGTGATTCAGTTACAGCTGCTTCTAGGGTGTTTATATATACTTTAGCAAGTATTTTATTTAAATTATTTTTACGTGAGTGAATATTTGGGACGTTTGCTCAGTAATTACCTGAATATAAAAATAACCTGTATATTTTCTTAGCAAATATGAGAAAAAGTATAAGAAAACATCTTTTATATTTTTGTGATAAGAAGACGTTTGTAAAGATAAAGGCGCCCACACATTAGCTGTTGTTTGCCGTGAAGTTGCAATGCAGGTAATTGTAAATATATACACATCCACGGCTTTGCAGTCACCGCAACCAACCTGCTGAGGCAGAGCTTCTTTGGAGTATATCATGAAGGTATTCATTCGTCGTGAACGCCGCAGTCTTGCTACAGGCAGTACTGAATATACTAGTTCTGTAATTCCCTAATTTTGTTTCAAATTTCATGGATTTGCTACTCTGACTCACAGAAATCAAATATCTCAAAGAATGGGGCTGTTATTCATTTGACAGTTAAACCCATCGGGTACGGGTGTATTAAAACCATACAAAACATATGCGTTAATTAAAGGCAGATACACATAATAGTCATACGAACTGATCGGGATCTCTTATTATAAATAGCGAAGTGATCACTGTATTTTTAACTAAATATATTTAGTATTTATTTTTCTATTTGATGTTTTATGGTCTTAACTAGTTATGGATATAACACTGAATGGGTGGAACAAGGTAAGGAAGGCGGAAAAATAAATATATTGTAATTAAAATAATTTTATGAATATAGCAAGCACTGAATTTCGATGTTTTATAACACGTGAAGTTTGTAATTATATTTACATATGTTGGAGTGTGGGAGACATAAAAAGTGAAAATAAAAACAGTGTAATATAAATATAAACATGATAATGTAAAATCGTTGTTCGTTCGTAAGTTTTCAATTCGGTGTATGATTTGTTTGATTGCAACGAATTATTCCTATATTGAAATTCTCCACGCTACGGCCTACACGCCTGGCTTTAATTTCATTGATTCTTGTAGCTAACTTATAAATCTTCTATTTTATTATTGTAACCTTAAAATCTTATCATAGTCTTACTTCTAGATTGTTAACTCGATCCATGTACAATCATTAAATGTGGATAAAAATATGCTTTAACATTTTATAATTGCTTGTGATGCCCTCCAGCGTCAATAAAAAATCGAATCAAAGTGAACAAAATCGATGGTTAAACCATTTTAACCGACTTAAAAGAAGGAGGAGGTTCTCAATTTTATTGTATTTCTTTTAAGTTAGATACGTCAATACTTTCTATTGGGTGAACCGATTATGTCATTTTTTTAAATTAAAATTAATTTGGTGACGACTGATTCACTTCGTAGACCCACACCATTAGTCTAGATTTGTTTGGTTATAAAGGACAATCGACGTGAAACGATCGACCAATGACACCTGGTAATAACTGACGATCGATTCTTTAATTAATCGATGATATCGATTAACGATCGATCGTTTAGAGGGTACCTCCACACCAATCGATGGATCGTGTAAGTGCTGTTAATTTTTGCTGTTTAGGGGATGTATACACATTTGTTAAATTCTGAGTCGAAAAGCCTCTTTTCAAATTAGAATTTAACTAAACAATGAAAGAAATTGAGTAGAGCTTCAGTCTTATTAGAAGGTTATTACAAATAACTATGTCCCACGGTGATTATTTATTGAATATTTATTACCACTATTTCGTAAAAGGTAAGCGAAAATGTTAGCAAAATAGAGGCTCTTTACTTGTTACCGAGGACCAGGTTTGAAGTAAGTACTTATGACGTACTCGTCCGAAACCAAAATAAATCAGTGACCTATTTATATTTTTGGTATTAGTCCCCACGACTTTACTATTTCTCACAAATTTAATAAATGGGAAACAAATTAAATACGACGGAAAATAAAATGAAAACAAAATTATCTTTGGTAAGTACTTTGCTATAAATTACATTAAAGAATGTTTTTTATTTGTTAACCTTATTAATAAATTTCCTGGTACTTAATTGCTTTGTGGTCAAATTACACGTATCAACGATTCTCAGTGTTTTAGTTATGTTATTAGATGTACTTCATGTTCATTTTTTTTACGAAATATGTAATTGGTTTGTAACAAAGTAAAATATATATGTTGTACATGGATTGAGATAAATTATGATTCTTCGTGCCAAATTCTATAGATAACCTATTTATAATTTATACTGTGTAAATGTATATAATAAATATTAGGTAGTAAAGGTCTAAACCATCATATACATAACTAACATCTATTATTGTGTTTTTATTTGTAAGGGAGATGAATTATTGATGTGGTTGTTATAATATTATATGTATTAGGCTTTGTGTGTGTATATACTTCATTACTTCTGGTATATTTTATACTTGACATTTTTTTTTGCATTTCTGAGGAAGAAAATGTTTGGTGAACAATTATAAGAATATAAAAATAGAACTGAATTATATAATACATCCTAGCATCTTGTCGAAGAATCTATCCAGAGGTGCGCCGTCGGAGAAGCCTACGTCGAGTAGTAGACGGATGCAGGCTGATGATTCTGTCTGAATCAGGTAATTTCAACGTTAAAATCAACAATAACCAATTCTAATAATATAAGGCGCCTAAAACTATCTATCAGTCTATTCACAAGTGCTACAATCACACCTAACGACTGCTATGCGTTGCCACTCCCGAGGATTATGATGGTCGCCTTATACATAAGTAAGCCGACAACCACACCCTTCTATCGAAACGTAAGAACTGTTTAACGCTAGAAATAGGTGTAAGCGTGGCGGGGGTACCTCCCCGGTTGAACAACATGGTTTC
>DWNE01000557.1:0-27738 GCA_018249875.1 Cecropterus toxeus | reverse complement strand
GGTAGAATCAATGTAGTCCGACGGGGGAAGTCCCACCGCCACACCTATTTCTAGTGTGAAGCAGTTCTTGCATTTCGTTGGAAGGGTGTGGTTGCCGGCTCACTTATATATAAGGCGACCATCTCAGCCCTCAGGAGTAGCAACGCATCTGTGGTAAACTTGATATAGAACCCCTGTTCCGTATGAAGGTGCTTACAAATGTCCATGGGTGCCAGTAACCACTTACCATCGGGTGGGCTGCTTGCACATTTGCTATGCATTATTATTTATGTTAGTGATGCATTATTATTTATGTTTTTTTATATGAATAGTATTGAAGTGTTCCTACTCTATGGATAACTTAATCTTTAATAAGTAATTTTAATTACATTTTATAATTAGTTATAAGCTTTAAGTATGATTAAGCGTAATTTCCTTGATTGATACATTTTTCTAACGTATTATGTAATAATATATTTTATTTGGGTAGTAATTGTTACATATTAATATTTATTTACCTTCAGGGTTCAATATGGAATTTTTAGATGTCATTTTCATATCATACTAATTAAAAAAATGTGAGGGTGTGTTTATTATTCATTAACTCAAAAAAAGACAGTTTATGATGTGGATGAATACATAGAATTCTCATTACTCTGGTAAATGTTTCAAAGTTCCGATCCGGTGGTAGTGTAAGAAAAATACTGTAAATGACAATTTGTAAGTGCCCCCTGTAGGCCTATACAAAAACAAAGACTTTTCATTTCATTTCAAAGAACCTCAAATGCTTTAAGCTAGAAATAGGTGTACCTCCTAGTATTTTTCAAACATTTCAAACAGGACAAATCTGTATTATTCATATAAATAACTAAATAATCATAACATATTGAATATGTTAAAAACAGTATTCAAATTTCGTCGTATGACATTGCTTTATATAGATTAGCTATTTGTACATAATACATGTGCTGTTTTCCTCAATGGCACTGCCAGTTATTTATTTGCCTATTCAATAAGCAACAATGGTATTTATTCTGCTTACTCTCAGTACCTTAGATGAAAAAGATAGATCTACCTCAAGACATGAAATATTGTTATCCTATGAACTACTAGCTGTGCCCCGCGGTGTTATTCGCGGTTTTTTTTAAGAAAATAAATTATGTATTAACAGTAAACATAAAAAGACGATTCCTACACTCATAGCCCAACACTAGGATTTTCGCCTGTCGTGGGTGCCATGGACACACAAAGACGAACACGATACACAAACACCCAGACCCAAAACAGAAATCTAAACTCATCGGGAATAGGATATTTTGCCGCAGTAAAACATAGCCTATGTGTTAATCCAGGATGTCAAATAACTCCATTGTAAATATAATGATTAAATAAATCTTATCTATATCTTACGAAAAATATTTTATTAGGGTTTAGGATGGCTTTAATATGATTTTGCATATGCATTCATGCAAATGCATATAATCCAGTCTCTAATTATTATTATTAGTGCATTAAAATACCCCAAAAAAAAACCTACGTGTACAAAAAATTGAGAAGCTAGGAGGGAATAAGAGCGGCAACCGACGGCTTCGCGGATGATTGCGAAAGTGTTCCCGTGTTCCCGTCGTACAGCGCAAGGAGAAATCACAGGGGGATTAGCCGGTAAGAGCTCGGCATAACCCAGCTGCTCTCCCGGGCGGCTGGGTATCCATGAGGTTTACCCACTTATATACTTTTTTTTTTTATAAACATGAAGTAGCAAACGAGCCAGCAGCCCACCTGATGGTAAGTGTTACTGCCGCCCATGGACATTTGTAAGCAACTTCATATAGAACAGGGGTTCTATCTGAAGTCGACCACAGATGCGTTGCTACTCCCGAGGACTGAGATGGTCGCCTCATATAAAAGTGAGCCTACCTGTACCGCTTGCGCGCATGCGAGGATATTAGGGTCCACAGAATACCAGCGCTGCAGGTGACCTCGGTTCCCTGCAGCAATAAGCTGAGTGGAGACCTTTTCGGTCAATATAACGTATCTTTAAATACATGAAACAAGTGATAGAAATATTTGATACTTGTTATACATATACATATTTCTGTTTTTGTATAACCCTGTCTGTGTATGTTATATTGAACCGAATGAAGTATTTTCTTTCTTACTGAAAAAAATGGCAGAGCGCCATACAAAAGTTGGCCATGGGTCTGGACACCGATGAGCCGTATCTCTACATCTCTAGTTATTACTTCGGTGTAACCACTGAATGTAATCTATTGCACCAAGGTGTGTAAATAAGAAGTGTTTGTCACGGATTTCATAATGATAGGTACTGTTTAATTAAGATAGCACCACTGCATCAATATGTAAAATCCCATGTTTATTTTAATTTTGCAGGCTTATCTTTGGATTTAACTCGTATTATCTTGAAAATAACCAATTTTACCCAATTGCGTCAGATGGAGATTGTTTTGAGAGCGTATATGTATCTGTATGTATGTATGTTTGTATGTATGTAGAGAACCAGAACCAGTGTAGGTCGACAGAGGATGTATCACCGCCACACCTATTTCTAGCGTAAAGCAGTTCTTGCATGTGATAATGGTTTTCGGCTCACTTTATATGAGGCGACCATCTTAGTCCTCGGGAGTGGCAACGCATCTATGATCGACTTCAGATAGAACCCCTGTTCTATCTGATTTGCTCATGATTCACAATCATCATTGCACGATCATTCGTTTAAATAAAATAGGTGTAGCGGTGGTGCCACATAGAATTCTACCAACTTTAAATTTTAATTATTGCACCTCATGTTAATGAGGACATAATTAATGAGACTACGATAGTGTGTTACGAAAGTATGGGCCATTGTTGTATTTAAAGGAGGTTCTACTTAAATACAATATTGAAATTTTGTTGTGTAACGTCGTCGTGAAGGATATGACACGTTTTACGATATAAAATGGGTACTACTACTTGGTTAGGTTAGGATAGGTTAGTTAATAAAATGAAACGATTGACGAACAATATTATATTCGCAAAAAGTTCTCGTGTTTTTTGTAATCGCAAGACGTATTCCGTAGATAAGTCAAGTAAAAAACAAAGAAACAACTTAGATGTTTTTGGAGTTTACTCCTTAACAATCGTTTTTCATATAAGGTGCCCGGTGTGAGAAAAGTGTGAGGAGTAAATTCTCAGATGTTTTTGGAGTTTACTCCTTAACAATCGTTTTTCATATAAGGTGCCCGGTATGAGAAAAGTGTGAGGAGTAAATTATCAGATGTTTTTGGAGTTTACTCCTTAACAATCGTTTATCATATAAGGTGCCCGGTATGAGAAAAGTGTGAGGAGTAAGATCTAGTGATTGAATGACCTCGTTACGTTTTTGGTGCGCAACCTATTGTGCGTACCTGTCCCTTTCTGTTATTAAGACGTACATAGGGTATGCTGCAAGGCAGCTTATCCATATAAGACTATACCTATATGTTACTTCTATACGTGTTAATTTATATTGCAGTTTTTGATATAAATATCAATAATAACTATTATTAAATTTCTAACTCTAAACTCGGGTAGGTAATTTTTTTCAATGTTATCCTTCACCGTAAAGCAGTGATAATTAATTTCAAAAGTTACTTCATACTATTAAAGGCAAAAGTTTACGAGAATTTATCTTTTTTACTCTTTCACGTGAACGAATTCTGCTGAAATTTAGTAGACAGATAGTTTATAACCTGGCTTAACAATTAAAATAATCATTACCGTGGGATACGGTACCCAGGCGGGCGAAGCCGCCGGCATGAGGTAGTTATTAAGCTTATCATTTTTTTTTATAAATATGAAGTAGCAAACGAGTAAATAGCCCACCTGATGGTATGTGCTTACTGCCGCCCATGGACATTTGTAAGCAACTTCATATAGAACAGGGGTCCTATATGAAATCTATCATACATGCGTTGCTACTCCCGAGGACTGAGATGGTCGCCTTATATAAAAGTGAGCCGGCAACCACACCCTTCCACCGAAATATAACTATAACTATAGGCGCTATATTCAAGTTCTAGAAGACAGAGGGTTGATAATCATGTGCTTCGGGACAAAGTTACAAAATATTAATAATGCCATTGTTTGATGTAACCCGGAATCCTTTTCTACTTTAATATTAACGACCCGCGTGGCGGAACGGTCACCATACCTATTTGACACGCAGTGAGTCCCGGGTTCGATCCCTGGCTAGTCAGAAATGTGAATGAAGAGTTTAGATTTTTGTTTTGGGTCTGGGTGTCTGTGTATTCGTCTTTGTGTGTCCATGGTACTGACGACACAGGAGAAAATCCTACTGTGGGCTATCAGTGTAGAAAGCGTTTAGCGTTTATTGTTTCTCTTCATTGTAATATTTTAATTAATATTAGTGTTGTGAATTAATATTATGGTATAGGGGTAAAAACCACTTTTTTATATGGGAGCTCCCTAAATATTAATTTGCTTTTTATTTAACTATTTATTTTTAAATTTAATATATAGCTAAATATTTCATGAATATTTCAAGCGTCCATCTGTTGCCAAAAATACGATTGTAGTATGGGAATTAAATATTTATTTTATTCTGTTTCTATTTGTTGTTATTGCGGCAATAGAAATACATCTTCTGTGAAAATTTTAACTGTCCAGCTATCACGGTTCATGAGATACAGCCTGGTGACATACAGGCGGATAGACGGCCGGACGGACAGACGGGCAGCGGAGTCTTAGTAATATAGATTCGTTTTTACTCTTTGGGTACTCAACCTTAAACATACTTTACATAAATACAGTTACTTAAATCAGAATCAACAGTTAAGTGTTAGATTTAGTAATTTTGTGACAAGCTTAGCATTTACGCTAAATTACTCCTTATTCCTTGAAACTAAATGGCCTCATTCAACGTGTTTTTAATAGTCCGAAGCTTAAGTCAATTTGCTTTAAAATATTTCCCTTAAAATGGTTATAGGTATGTTATAACTATTTGTAGTAAAATAAATGTGATGGAAATTCGTTTATAGCCAGTTAAAGAGGCTTGCCAAATATTATTGAAAAATTTCTTCACCCATAAATTTCACATTAAGTTCACATTAAGTTCTTCTTTAATAAAGACGTTAGAACCACAGAAATTTATGCTTAAGTACCTGTCATTTTGGCGTCTAGTGCTCCGATATTTTTACATTTTATAATAGGAATAAAGTGGAATACCTTAATGTTGCATCAAAAGTAATAATGAATATTTTTTCCTAATTTTAAATATCTATTAATATCATGAATTACTCCAAACGTTGCAGAACGTACATCTCCTCCTTTTAAATGGTTTGAGCCATAGTTTGTACATTTAAGATGTTAGAGCTCTCTCTTATACAAGGTTATAGTGCAAAAAAGTTTGAAAGTATATTGTTTGTCGATTTTTCTATAAAATTAAAACTAGAAATGAGACTAGTGCTATTTGTTAAAAAAAAAAAAACAATTTCCTCAAAGTTGTGTAAAGCCTTTTAGAACATTATAAAATTGTGCTTAGATATATATTGGTTATCTGAACTTCAAACGTTATACACACATTTTTTTGCCAACTTTGTTCATAACCTTTATTGGCCAGGAATTTTCCACGCGGGTACTGATGTACCGAAAATCTAAAAATATGTCCATTCACAGCGCTCTCCGTTCGGCCACGTCAACGGGCTAAGCGACGAGTGACGCGACAAGCGGATCGATTTTTATACGCGACATGTTGAACAAAATATTAGCGTCAGCGGCAAAGTGGGCATTTAGGCTCTTAATTTTGTCGATAACATAATTTAAGTAATATTAAAAAAAAACATCCTAACTTAACGGTTATTATCTTTGTATTCTGAATTATTGAATAGTATGGAATAATGTCTCATGTAGTCGGGAAATATCGGCAAATAGAAATTCAAAAATTGCATACCGTAAGTACCCATAACATATAAAATGGATCGATTCCGCGATAATATTAGTCTCAAACCATAAATTACAAATATATCTACTAGTTTCAATAGTCTATCAAAACAATATTAAGGCAGCCATGAAACTTCGAAAACTCAAATTAAACGTTGCAAATTAAATTATAGCCATAAGACAACCGGAGCGTCTTAAACTCTACAATTTTGATCATCTATTGAATTCTCTGCATAATCCAGTTTGAAACAGGGTTTGGGAATAGAAGGTTAATTTCAACATAATCAGTATTATTGTCTGGACTAATGTTTTGATCACAAGTTTTAGCACGTACCTAATTAGTGCTTTTGTGTGAAATGTATTAAAGTATATGAAGACTTGCAAATCTTTAATTTCACACTTATAGTCTTTAAGTGTAGTCTTTTTATACCACTCTAATTGAACTTTTCATGTTTGTGAATATTCATATGTATTATTTAAGCCTATTTGCATTTTCATGTAAACGTTGTCGCCAAAACTCGCTCAAACGACCAATTCGCGGATAGTGAAAATGTAAATCAAATGTTTTTGCAAAATAATAATAATAATAAAAATTGGAACAATAGAGAGTATATAAGTATAAAACACTTCTTAAACCTCTCGGCCACTTGCTTACTTTCACAAAATTAGTTAGTATTTTGGAAATTTCCAGTACCTACTCCTATTATGATATTTATTTGTATCTTTATAAAATCAACCACATACATTAACTTTTAACGGTCAATGCTGAAACTTGCGAATACAGCGATTGACAATTGACGCTTGACGAGGATGTTTTATGGCCCTACCTTACTGTACCGACACATAGGCTCCTAGAAAAATAGAAAGTTTAGTACGTAACGTTACGAGATAATTTAATTACGGGCATAGGTATAACAGTCGCAAATGACTTATAAACCACAAAACAACACTATATCTATTTAATTAGCCTGTGAGTTATCTCTTGATCTTTACGCAGCAAATCAAATTACAGGAGTTACATAACAGTGGAATCTCGGTCACCCGCGGCCATTTTTCCTTACTCCGTAATCCCACGCGCGCCAAATTCTGTCCAAATGTTCCGGGTAATCCCACCATTTACGAGTGGAAAGTTTGGTACCCAAGCTTAATGTTTACTTGCATACAACTTTAAATATGTTATATCTGTAACTTATAATTAAATTAACATAATTTTTGTAAAGGGTAAATTTAATGCCTGATGGCATTCTCGTGCATATGTCGGTGAGTTTTTTCCTAATTATAATTTCTTCATTTCTAATTTTTGTTCCTGAGAGCACACTTAGAATAGCTCTGTATATTACTTGCTGAGCGACTTACACTTCACGGATCAGTCTTACTGTTAGAGCTCACGTCTGAGCTCCGTAAGACATGACGAGTAGGATGCACTGATCGATGACCTTGCTCTTCAAGCTTTGCGATGTCGACCTTTTCGTCGACTACACCGCAAAAAGGTAACAACGCATCTGTGGCTAGCCTCAGATAAGACCGATTTTGTTGGTGTTTGATTACATATCCATTGTCGGTAGTGGCGAATTACCATCAAACCTTGGGGTAATTTGCTACAAGCACAAAAAAAACTTGACACCGCAAATCAAATTATAGAAATAGCGTCATACTCGCAGTTGTTTCCTTACAGCAGTAATCCGGCGGTCGGATCCCATGTCCGTAGTAATCCCTTCATTTATACTGGTTACAATTTTCATGTTTAAGTTTAACATAAATTTGCACTTAAGGGTTTTTTTCATTGACAATATTTGATGTCCGATTTTGTGTATGAATACATCATTTTTAGTTCCGTATCCCAAGGGTAAAACGGAACCATATTAATAAGGCACCGCTGTTTGTTTGTCTGTACAAGATCTTTATATCTTGAATGAGAATTTAATAAACTTGAAGTGTTTACCCAGCATGTATTTCCATGGTTACTGTAACAATAAATATGCATTAACAAAAATAATAAAAAAATATAAAGGTCAACAACCCCATAAAAAAAACTGGAGTCTTTCGGAGTCATCGGAGTATTTCAGTTTCCCTGGTAAACTGTAGCACTCTTAATATTTTTGTACAATACCTGTACTTCTATTGCTGCTATAGTAACAAACACTAAAAAAAAAGTCTGCTGCTTCACGCTAGAAATAGGTGTAAGAGACTACACTGATACCACCACTGATGATACCTACCACCTGGCAAAAGGTAATGTTGGCATTGAAGAAAATCCCAAAATGGCGCATTTACATTATGTTAATATTCGTTGATACACATTATTATACATTTTTCTCGACGATCTAAATTCAACACGGAACAGCTTTAAACTAAATACAACCCAATTTCGTACTCAGCTTTTGGTACAAGTTATTAATGATATCAGCATATCTGCGACCATTTAGGTGCATTTAATATCCCCAATTGTATTTCCTGGAATCGGAATTAAAGTAACAAATGAGTACACAATACGTGTGACTTTAGTATGGAACGCACGGGAACGCGATGTAATAGATCACGGGCCGCAGGAATTATTACGAGGATACTTTGCATTCCCTCGGGAACTATTGCGTTCTGCTGAGCTCAGGCTCTGAAGCGACATCTGCTATAAGTTAGTTTTCAGGTGTGTCTAATGTTTTAATATTAAGTAAAAATTTAAATTGTGTTTTGGTTTAAAAAATAGCTTTAAAAATAGGGGTTTTTATATTTATTGCGTCTACCGTCCATTTTTTAAATCCAATGTTGTTGTTTTGTAATATGTGGATGAAATACAAGATTTTCCTCCAAAAAATATCTGTTTGAAAAAAGAGGTCAATTAAAATATAATAACAATTCACCATTTCTTGGGATCATCACCATGGATTCAGACTTCATCATTGTCGACTATTTTGAGAAATACTACTTTAAACGAACGTGTGATGGTAGTCGTAGCGGATTTAATTCGGAGAATCCATCACTAATTCCTATTTTGCCATAACACGGTATTGTCAGTGCATCTGTGTTTTGGTTTAAACGGTGCTGACAAACAAAAATAACAAATCCATCGTCAGCTTCCAGAGATAATAGCTACTTACTATATAATGCTCTTTAACTAGCACAATTTCATGAAAAACTAACTTGATGAACATATTCCTAGTTAGAATTCAAAACCTCTTTTGAGTACTAACAGCACTATAAGGCGTCCTTTGAGGCAATCTTAACTGTATAAGAAATTCTTAGCAAGGAGGGAGAAATATTCATAACGCTTCTCAAAGGTTACGAAATTCTTCCCAAATCCTTCCTTGGCCAACATAGCGTAACATACAAACATAGCGTGTGTGTAACCTAAATCATTCTGAAAAGAGATCCATACTTACGTAGTCGTGTGCTGTTTTTAAATCAATTACACACAGAAATAAACCAAACAAACAACCGGGACAATGAACCCACAAATATTGCAAATCTAACCAAATATTTACCTAGAAACAGTACGATTGTCTTGTACCCGGTAATTTGTTTCTGGCGGACGTCCAACTGGCTACTCTGCCACAGTTCCAGTCTCCGGCTCAAACAATGGAAGATGGATGATCGCATCACCGTCTTGCATTTAACTTAGCTACATTAAAATGTTGAGTGTGACCACTTGTAAACAATGACCAAGCTAATAGCGTAAAGCAATTATGGCAGAATTATTGATGACGCGTTCTAACTTGCTCTCACGAAAAACACCGAATATAGTACTTTTTAAACATGTTTTTATTTACAGGTGTACTTTGACTTTGACAATTTGTATGTCTTATAAATAAAAAAATTTCAGTTATTGGTGACGTTACTTTAAATATTTAGATCATTTGCCAATTTCTTTGGTTAATCTGTTGAAGCATGTCAAAAAACATAAGTTAATAATTCTATAATGATATGTGTAGAATTATTAAGTGTCTTATATTATCTATATATGTTTACTGTTTATGTAACTGGCTTACTCTTTTGAAGATATTTTAAGATAATATCTTAAAAATTAAGGTAATGGATAGTTCTTCCTGTATGATGTGTAACAATTATTTAACTTTTATGACGCATAAATAAGTAAACAGAAGTGAATTGTACCTGGTATTATAATTTTGTTGTGATGTTTGTCGTGTCTTTTATTTTCAATATCCGTAGAATAAAAGGTACTAGATACTATAACACAATAACTTGTCGTTGAGATCGTGCGTCGCATGGATAAGGCAAAACATAGAAAACATTTGTTTTCATACTTTCCTTATCTCTTTATAACCTTGAAATGTGTATTTGATTTAATTAATGTCAATAAATACTTTGAAATTGACAGAAAACCAAATAATATCTGTTAGTTATTATTTGACATATAATTTACATTATATCGTATCCTCCTATCGTACCGAATATGATTTAAGGCGATCAGTGGCAGAATAAGCCATTAAACAAAAATATTTTACAACTAACATTAGCTATGTGATCTTGTACACAAGTAAATTAATTCCATATAATTTAACCTTTAGTTATTCTAAGATTTAAACTACTATGATAGAAGTATATGGTTAGTAAATATTATAAAGTACTGCTATCATTACTTAACATTTGTTTAACACGTGGATAGCATGCGGATATATTAGGAATCACAATAAATGTACGGAAATTTTACGTTAAACAAGTTGAAATATTTATATCACTGGAAACTACTCGTTGGATTTGTTTTTAAATGAATGAAAGTTTGTATATTTCTTTTAGTGAGTTCCGCTTGAGGAGTTCTAAAGTCGATAAAAGTTATTTTGATTCTGATGCCATAAAATTTATATCTAATCTTATGCCAAAAGTGACTGAGGAAAATTCCCAGTCTTTTCAAAGAATATTTTAGCAATCTCGAAATATCTTTTAAACTTTTCAATACCATTTTCATGCTTGATGAAAGGCATGAGATATTTGACGAAAGCTTATTTACATGTAGGAAGAATGTCAGTCAAAGTTGCGTCATCTAGGGCAGGCCTATTTACTGCTTACATTTTAGCAACCAAAGTTCCCCTGCCTTTTACTCTCATGGCTCTTTACAAGGATTCATATCACGGAAACGAAGAACACATAAATCTAAATCTAATCTAAATATCCGCTGAAACGTTACATAGATTTGTGTCTTTTATTGCAGGATTGCTGTTGGTTTAGCAGGATTATCATAATTTTTCTCATGTATACCCCGTAATATTCAAGACTGCAAGCAAAATTACGTAAACTGTTTAGTAGGAAAGATTTGAATCGTAGTAACGGTATTACGAATCAAAAGACGATCCTATTACCGTGCTATCACCGTGCTATTACGCAACATCGCCGAAGTAAAGAATGACTACCCTCCGTGAAATAAAAAATGAAGTATAGTAAAATTAAATAGCGAATCAATCCATAAACATTTAAAAAAAACCCCCGAATGCTTAAAACAAAATTATATGTTATTAATGATTATGGATTTAATGTAACGCTTTTATGAGTTCTTGTCAAAATATACATATTCTAATACTATTAGTATTAGAATATGTATATTTTTAGATTGGTCTATTTAATAGCTATCGTTTGATACCTATATTGTCGTAATAGTAAAAAATTCGTCTCTCCGCTTCCTTTTCCTCTATTTCCAGGCGCCATTTTTAAAAATTATATAACCTATATCACTACGCAAACTAAGACGATTCTAATGATATGTCATACGTCACAATCCGTCAAGCTGTTTGGGCTGTAGCGCGTGCCAAAGAAATGGGGATACATACAAACAAACATACATACTTACGATCGAAATACATTATCCTTCTTCTGACGCAGTCGAGTAAAAAACATGCGCTGTAGAAGATATACTGATTAATATTTCATAAACCATAGCAAGGATTCAAATTAAAGCTATAATTTATTAAAAACAAAATTTAAAAAACGCATTTAATCCACACCATAAACATAAATAAAATACTTATTCACTCCTTTGAATTTGAAGATCATTTTTATTCTCTAAATAGATTAATTAAGTATAAAGATTCGTTAAAACCCAAATTACGTTAGGAATAAAACTACTTCATCCATTCAAAATATTAAATTAAGCTAAAATAAATTCCATTCTATATTAAAAAAAATGTATATTTCTATAAATATCTTAAAATACGTTTCAGTGTTTCACACAAAGAATTATATTTAATTTATTGCCAAGGACACCCTTGTAGCAGATCATGATAAATTATTTTTTACAACGGAGATAAAAAGGAATTTATAGCGGGTGATCCAATTTCTCGTGCTCATCTCGCCAAACCTCTTTCAATGAAAAGGGAGAATAGTTTAAGATTTTTGTTTACGTGCAAGATGTCATTACTGGGAATGAAATCATTTGTTCGTTTAATGTCGTGAAAAATGTTTATTTTTTATGAGTTTACCTATTAAGAATGCTGTCTGCAAGATGTTTTTCTACTAACATCATTGTGGTGTGTTTGTTTGTTATGCTGCTTCTTTCAGAATTGTTACTAATGTATCCTATATTAGCATTATAATTATATATTAAATTTACAGACTGAATCCCCCTGTAGTTGGTGAATAGAATACGGCTACGGTATCCCCTCCCTAACGTAAGAGGCGACTAGAAGGGGTTGCGGGCGGCTAGAGTGGGAGCTCGAACCACCCAGCCAGCAACCCCCAGAAGGACGGCGACATATATGGCTGCATCCGGAAGGAGCAGGAGGACAGCTGCACGTCCCCCAAGAGATGAGCTTATGAGGGGCGTCGCGCATAGGGGCAACGGTACGTTCCATTGAAGATCCCGGAGTGCAAGCGCTGAGGAAGGCCACCGAGGAGGTATTAATGGGTAAAAATCTCACATAACCCGGAAGCCTCTCCAAAGGCTTCGGTGTGCCCTTTGAAGGTTTCTCCTATCACCAAAAAAAGGCATAGAGACGTATCTACCGGCCGGTAACAAATACGTTGCTACTCCAGAGGATCAAGTTCGTACAACTGGTATTTTTTTTAATAAATATGAAATAGCAAACGAGCAAGCAGCCCACCTGATGGTAAGTGGTTACTGCCGCCCATGGTCATTTGTAAGCACCTTCATATAGAACAGGGGTTCTATCTGAAGTCCATCACAGATGCGTTGCTACTCCCGAGGACTGAGATGGTCGCCTCATATAAAATTTCTTAAATAATTCTGTCTTAATAATTCTACGCTAGAAGAAATTTTAAGCTAATAATTGAAGTACATCTAGGCTTACCTCCAAAAAGTGAAGTACTTGTTCTTTAATTACTTTATTTTAAGTACGTAAGCTTCATTATAGTTGCGTAAGTTTATTTTAACTCTTCTATGAAAGTCTTCATATTAGTCTTTTCAATATTCTAGTGTAGGTATATCAAGTATAACGTCTAATCATATTATTGAAATTATTCATCTCCAAAGTAATATTATATTATAACACATTCTAAGTACTTTGTATGTTCTCAGAAAATTACGTAAGTAGACACCCGGCACATTGTTCGTGCCTCTCTTTGAAATGCGACACTAACTTCCTTTTCCATTTCAAATTTCATTATTAATAACCCTCAGGTATGAAAGTCTTCTCACAAGGTTTGCATTAAGTTAGTGTAATTATTAGAACCATTTATTTTATTTGCAATTTTGCTTCGTATAAGGATTAATCATTAGGATTACTCATTGGCTAATTCGCTTGAACAATTTTTCGTGAAGCTACCATCCTGACGCTTAAGCGACTGAAAAGGCAGTCCAATTTGTTGCTTGAGCGACCGACGAACGGTAGGTACATGTTTGATTTTATTCGAAAAATCTGTCACCAGTTGATTTCATGCATCAGCTATTAAATTCACATGGAAAAGTATGACACGAATTTTGGCAGACGTATTAAACACTATTTAATCGTTAAAGATATCAGTTGCTTTACAATTGCCAATTAGCGGATAGCCTAAAGGTGAGTGTTTTGGTTCGAATTTGTACTTGTAACGTAAATTTCGAAATTTATAAAAATAGTTGGCATTTTCGTCAATAAATGTAAAGTGATTTAAAAATACGATATACTTTATTTTTACTTGGTTTTATTACATATAATTTATAAATATAAGATCCCGTGGATTTGTTTACTTTAACCAATCAGTTTTAGGATTTTTAAGAGAAGACATTTTTGGAACTTTATTCCGTAACGGAACTAACAAAATCCCCTATTTATAAAGTTCATAGTGACGTAACAAGCAAATCTAAGATAGTAGAATGTCGTAAAATGTTAACAACTAATTTATAAAAATCTTAATTCGCTCGTAAGAACCACACACAGTTGAAAATAACTTTGCGTCCCACAGAAGTTAAGTACGTGGGAACGATGGCGTGACATACTAAAACCTTAATGCTCGGTATTAAACGTACCGTGAAGTTCATTAATTAACTTTTACGATACATTTGTTTACACCAACTAAATAAGATCGTAACGTCACAACGCATGTAGGAGCCAATGGCTAATTGAATTCGATAATTAAAGAGATGGATTGTTTTTGCCCGATTGCGTCAGAAGGAGGATAATGTTTTTAGTGTGTGTTTGTCGATTTCTTTGGCACGTTCTTCAGTAAATTGGCTGGCTGGATTTTAACGTATAAGGTGTCGTTGAATTCATCTCAATTGCAAAAGTGACATAGGCAATGTATTATTTTTAATATAGCGCGAATACGAGAAAAGGGGAAAGGAATGATGTATTTTTTTTATCGTAACTGTAGGTATTGTTATGATACGAAATGTAAGCAACTAATTACTTCAATACCAAAATAACACTCTAATATTACTTACTTTTGAAAGTAAGTGTTTCACTTACGAAGCGTATTTTAAGGAATAATAAAACTGCTTAAACCGAAATATAATATAACACTAAATATTATACGGAGCAGTAGGAACATAACCGCTTTTGTTCAGGCACAGTGATCTTAAGTCAGAATGAGAAAAAATATATAATGTAGAAGAATACAATGTTTGGATTTTTCAAGTGTAAGTAATAAATAAGATACATATGTTTCATCGTATGCCAGTATAAGTCTACTGGATATAGGTCTCTACCAAGGCACGACACAGAGACCAATCTTCGTCCCTCCTCTTCAATTTACTTTCCCTTCTAAAAATGTATGTCCGCTTTGACCTTATACAAATAATTCACGAAATATAACTTCGTAATAAACATTTCCTGATTTCACGTCACAGACAACAGTTTTATTATCACTTTGTATTCAAAGCGCCGTACAGTTAATACAACATCCCCAACAACTGTATCAGGCAGTTGATTAACTCTAATATTAAGCATAAGCGGAAACAAACAGGAAACATCTATTCTTCCTGTAAATAAACGTACAGAGTACAGGAATTTATGATACTGATTGTTCTTATAATTCGTAGCAATAAAAGTAACCAAAAAGACTCGCAATGTGATATAAGCTTGACGATACAGTACTCAAATTGGATTTATGTCTTTAATCTGAGCCAATTAGTATGCAGCTTCTGACAATATAGACTGATAGTTTGGCAATAGACGTTTAATTCAGTTAAACAACTAGCTTATTTGGACTCTATTTGTTACTTCATCTGAGTTTATAGCAAAGTAAACGGTGGTAGAATTACAAAATAATTAAAACTGAAATATATCATACATTTAATGAATAAAGGTATGAGTGCGAGTGCACTGATATTGCGTTTTACCTGATTAAAATAAGAATGGTATAGGTAAAAATATTTTATAAAAAATATACTGTCGATTAGATTTCATTTTACGTGCTTTGTTAATATGTCCGGGTCAAATCTTGCAAATAAATCAATTTTATTTATTTATTTATTTATTGTTTTACTATAATTAAAACGGTTACACTATGCTTCTCGCTCGCAGAACCTCATACATACTGAAAATATTTCCTGCAATTCATCTGCAAACAAATCACACTCAGGGTATGCATCCAGAAGAGCGTTGAGCAATGTTGAACTATTATAGTTTTCCCCAAACCAATTGATTAGCTCAGCTTAGCTTATGATTAGCTAAGCGACGTCATTATAAACCCAATATGGCGGACGCTCCAAAATGGCGGACAATTTACCAACGTGTTTTGGCCTCACCGCCCTAAATCAAATAAAAGGATTTTATGCGAAAATAGACAAACAAAATTTTAAATGCGTTTTTAAAACATAGATAATTTTAGTTCTTTTTCTATTACATCATCGCCTTTTATTTAAATTCCGGACATTTGCAAATTAGATCTATATTACATTTGCAAGATATTTTCCAGAAGAAAAAAATCGTTCCGTAACGTAAAAAAATACGTATTTCTGTACCTACATTTAGTTCTGGTTCCATTCTAAATAACGCAGATATGATCAAACTGGTACAGTGTTGCCAGATTGCGCAATAAGCTCTGTCTGCTTACAGAAGCGTCCACTGCCGGTTTATTACTTTTGTCAATGGTATTATTATTTTGATATAGATATTTGTTTGCTTATCAAATTGTTTACGCATTTATGTCGATTTAGGTCTTAGTACAGATATATCTGAGGAGAAAGCTTCCTAAGAGTGTCTATTTGTTTGATATTATGATTTATTTTGATAGCTATCAAGTTGGTAGCTATCAGAATAACGAAACGCGTTTTACTATTTTTATTTGTATTGTTTCGAAGTCAAGGAAGACCAAGTATAGGTTTCTGATTATATTATTTTTCAACCTAGGTATGTAATAAACTATTTCAACATAAGTTATGTAAGTAATTTTATTGTTATTCTCTTTCATTTGTGAGGACGTATGTATGTGTGTTTGTTACTCTTTAACGTAAAAACGACTATTGAATTTGTATGAAAGGTACATATCGCATGGCCTGCCGAGTTTCATAGCAAAAGCGGGTGAATCCGTCGAAAAAGCTCGTATATAATATATTTTAAATAAGGAGACAATTTGGCATTATGTGTACTGAGATATTTAGATGATTTCATGATCAAGCCTGGCAGTGAATACCATGGTTTTGGAATAGCTACTAGTAAACCGGTTGTATTTCAGCTCCTTCGTGCGTATAACAAACCATTTATATATTCGGCACACTTGATGACGCGAAGCTAATGATTATGATAGAAAATCCACTTATTCATTTAGCATGTAAAAAGCATACTTATACGAGTATATGAGGCAACCATCTAAGTGCTCAGGAGTAGAAATCACCTTACAGATGTCCATAGGTGACAGTAACCATTTAACATCAGATGGTCTGCATGCTCGTTTGCTACTTACTACATATTGAATATTAAACGCAGCTACGCAGTCTTCTTGTTTTTTAGGTATTAGGTAAGCAAGTACTTGAGTTTTTTTGGCAAGCAAGTACTCCGTTATAAATTAGATACCGCCAATTCTGACGTCGTACTAAAAACAAAAAAAAATCACGCTTTCTACACTCATAGCCCCACACTAGGATTTTCTCCTGTGTCGGGGGTGCCATTGACACACAAAGACGAATACACATACACCCAGACCCAGAACAGAAATCTAAACTCATCGTTCATATTTCCGTCTGGCCGGGAATCGAACCCGGGACCCACTCGGCGTCAGACCGGTATGGTGACCGCTCGGCCACGCGGGTCGCTAGCAGATGTACCAGATATTCTGTTACACAAATACTTCAAAACTTAAGACTGCGAAATCACAAATGAACAAAGCCTAAACCTTGCTAGTTCCAAAACTCTCCGGATAGGCTTATCCCTGTGGGAACAAAGGTTTATAAGCATATACTTCTGTTTTCGTGTATTTGTATACAACTCTGTTTCCTTATCTCACTCCTAACTTACTTTTATTTACGTCTATTGTGATGCACGCACTAAGAGATATAAGATTTGTTATTTTAGATTTATGATATTGTTCGTATTATCCTTTGTGTATGTTGTTTTCTGAGCAGTATGAAAGAGATTTTTTTAAACCTCTTCCAAGCTACTCCAGATCTTTTCTTCATGCCCAATATGTCAAACAAAAGATCGTGAAATTGTCTTATGATACCGTACTTCATGTTTTCTTAGTTTTTTATATGAGTCGGGTTCGAATAAACATGTTTGTGTATGATTGTGGTGACGTTCCGTGACTTATCAAGTGATGGCGTCACTGCGTTCTGAATGACGCTATCGAAGTTTTTTCAACATGAAAATATATTATAATAGAGCTCCTAACTGAGACTGTTGGAGCATAGCAGATCCCCAGGCATGACCGGCCTGCCTGACGAGAGATCTTCATTTGCCAAATGATTAACGTGTCCAGATATCCCGATTTCAACAAGACCGTCCCGTTTTTGCCTGTCCCGAAAGATAACCCCAGGAAGCAAAAGTACCGTTTTCCGAAATGGGTCAAAATGTCTATGGCCGTGGCGCACGAATATTTTGTATTTTAATTTGTAATGATTGACCCATTTTTCAATAGTTATATATTCAATAGTCATCTATTTATTTATATAAATAAACCTTAATTGATGAAAGCGACCGATGTCCATAATAAAAATGGCCCCGTTATGTATGATCAATATACCTACAAAAATCAACGTTTATAACTTCAAATCTCCCGCAACTTTTAATAAATCGAGTAATTAATGAAATTATCGATTAATCGTTCGAGGATGTACCGAATACAGAGAGCTGTTTCAGGTGATTTGCAGCCGGTTTTAATTAAAATTATCACAGATGCTCCTGACTCGTTTAAATAACGTCTATTCACTGATGATTATTCGTAATATTGCGCCACATTTTCTCTCAATAAATAGGCAAAAGTACCAGCAGAAACCTATTAATAGTTGATCTCTTTATTTTCAAAACTATCTTTTATTTATAGTCATAGCTGTGTTCTACTTTTAAAATAAAATGACAAAATACATATGTACATTAAATGTAATGCGTCTGAGAATGTAGCATTGACATGACAACAATAAAAATAGCTTTTCAAATCATTGGTTCGTGATTTGAAAAGCTGTTTTAATTTTTGTTTGTGGAATGGAAAGTTGTGGTTGCCGGTTCATTTATATATGAGGCGACCGTCTCAGTCCTGCGGAGTGGTAGCGCATCTTTGATCGACTTCAGATAGCACCTCTGTTGTAGAAGTTGCTTACAGATACCTATGGACGGCAGTAACCACTTCCCATCAGGTGGGCCGTATGCTCGTTTGCTTCTTATTTAAAAAAAAAATAATAAAAAAAAACAATTTAAATTTCCAAGATGCAGTTTTAGCCTTATTATATTATGTTACATTTGAAATCTTTGTGCTCTGACTACTTACTGATTTTAACTTTATTAGTTAAGAAATAAAATACAAACAGCATAGTTTGATTTTTACCTACTCTTCTGAAAAGTTTGCGTTTTTGTATTATGTTATTATTCGTGCAAAGCAGCGTTTTCTGTTGCTACTGAACCAATTAAATATTTAAGGGGGCTTCCATAAATCCATACAACAAACATGTTGTTTGCCGTTTTTTGTAGATGGTACGGAACCCTTCGCACGCGAGTTCGACTCGCGCTTGGCAGATTTTCTAAGCTCGACGTCCCGCTCTCACGATGTGCAGTGCACTTTTACCGACAAGTTACATTGACGGAACTATATATATTTATCGTTGATCTCCAATTGGTAATTGGTTTTATCCAACTGTTGTTTTCCGGGATTTATTTTATACTAATTTATTCCAGCGGTTACATCCGCTTTAGTTACGTCTTCCACAATAATGAGTATTCTATGTATTAATTAAGATGAACTACTCGGATCTATGCGAAAATTTTTAGCGAAATCCGAAAGTAGTTTTTGTGTGAAAAAGAAGAAAACAAACAGACATCCTAAGAAACTTAGTAATTTTGTAAGATGGATGTATCGGGAGAAAATGTCGTTGATGTCCTTATTCGAATCGAAGCTAATGAATTTTAATTGTTTCCATGTAATATATATAGGTAATATATAGGTAATATATTTTTTATATTATTTAAATAATTTCGTCTGCATGCTAAATGAGCAAAATACACGTGTTACTAGATTTTGCTGCTAAATCTTAAGCAGTTTAATGTTCAATCGCTTTCTGAACTAATAGAACGATAAAGTCTGAGCAAATATTTTTCTACGTTATCCGAATGGGATCGCTTAAGTACGACTCGAACTCCGATTTTCCATAATTTTATCGATAAATAACATCAAATACATTTTAATAGCCAATCTCGGTAAACTAATGCCTGCAATTAACCTTATTGCTGAACAAAATTTTCTATATACGAACCAATACCTACAGCACAATAACGCAAAAAGCGTACTTTTGTTAACATAAAATAGCGTCAAGACTTGACTTTAGAAGACAAAGGTAAGGGTTTAAAATGTTCAGTGGGTGGTTCAATATAACAATAGTTTTCCATTTATAAAAATAATTTAAGAAATAACTAAAAAATATAATTATGACAGAAAGTGATGTGTGTGTAGAAACGAAATATTATTTTGTGTAGACCTACGCTGGCACTTACAAATGTTAAAATATATTTCCTTTACTAAAACCGGGAAAAAACTCAGTGAGTTCGTATTATGATGTATATTTAATATTATTATAACAATTTTTAACTACTTAATCGTAACAAAAAATACAACAAACTTCTAATAAAAAAATGTTTAATTAAATGTTGGTTCAGGACAAAATCCGAAGTCGGCGTTCAACATTATATATTACGCTGGATCATGACCCGTTTTCCCTCGGAGTGTAGCTTGGTGGCAATGGGATCATTTTTGCGATCATAGTGGCGTGGCGTAAGTTTTTGCCACCCGGGGCGGAAGTTGGATTAGTCACCGTCCTACTCACATATTTTGGTCGACAAAAAAATGACAATATCTAAGTTGACGACTAAAGATAGGGTTGCCAAACCTTTTTTTTGCCGCCCCTAAAATTGTGCCGCCTGGTGCGCGCTACGTAACTGCATATCGGAAGAATACTCTACCGAAAAAAAATTAGCTACAGTTGGCGAAGTAATCAGTGTATAAACATAAAAACTTTACCAACCTCCTTTGTTTTAAAACTTTTATTTAACTTACAATGTTTGTAAGTATGTAAGTGTCATATTATAAAATTGTACAGTCTACAAAATGATAAGTTTGTCCAGTACTATACAGTTTGTACACATTTCTTTTCAGTGCATTGAACTTCTTATTATTTTTTTTTCATTTAATTTATTTGAATTCGGTTAACAACTATATGGCTTGTTTCACCAGTATTGTATTCTAGGGTTATAAATTGTACTAGAGTTTAAGTACAGAGAACTAAATTAAACATGCTTCAAATAGTTCCAGCGGAGCTTAACATATTGAATGCTTCACGCTTCTGCGAAGCCCGATATTGCAATAATTTCCATATAGAGTAAATGCATATTACTTTCGGTTCAATAGATTTGTATAGCGATACTAATACACTAAGTATCATGTATCATGATTTTCATCTAGTTGTTTGCACGATTGGAGCAGCAAACCGTGTAGTCAACATGACGGTATCTGGACACTGCTGCTCAGAGATATATATAACCAAATCCATGAATACCTGTATAGAACGGAGATCTACCTAAAGCCGATCAACGATCAACTACCACTTCTGAAGACTAAGGTAGTCGCCTCATGTCCAAGAAATTATGCGCCTTATGATCTAAGCTGAATGACGGTAGGTGAAATTTAGTCTGAATATATCCTTTCTCTCAATTTACTAAACGCATGAAGAAAAAGACTTTATATTGCATCGAATTTCAATCAAAAAATCAAATGAGGTACACTACTGCAGTACTGTTCTCTAAACTAAAATTAAACCCAACATTTATGACACATTATTAATCACTACATACTCGTAGTTATAAAACTCGTTGTCTGTCAATTCCTATGAATGCTTAGATCTTTAAAACTACAACGGTTTTAGTGGTGGTTTTTTAATCAGTTGTAAGTGATTCAAAAGGAAGGTTTATATGTTTAATACCTGCTTAATATAATAGACAAACACTAATAAACTCATCTGGTGCTGATCAACATTACACTCGTATTAACGTAAACATTGCATCCGTACGAAGCCGGGGTAGGTCAATAGTAATTTAAAATCAAATAAAATATGTAAATGCATTGAATTCACAACAACATCCATTACCATTAATGTATTTTAGTAAAGCATCTCCAGTACTTCATGCATTTCATACCCTTGAGGTTCAACCCTTGCTCCTGCGGCTTTCAAAGTTATTTAGTGGTTTAATGTTAGTTACAAGTTGTATATCGCCTTTCAATATCGGTTTGTATGCGTTTACCCGTACTCTGTAACTATGATCAATTATATTCTGATCAATTATATCGTATGGTAGAGCTAGTATGAGTCGAGTGGGGAAGTACCACTCTAGTAGTGCTACCTCCCTACTCGACTACTTGACAGGAACAACGCTAGATATAGCGATTTTAATCTTCTTAACAATAATCAAACACGAATCGCTCTACTGAATTGACAGTTTGAAGATGTACCATTTTTCATAGGAAGCGCAGAATTATGATGCATATGACCCCGTCCAGTTTCCAACAGTGGACGTTATATGGCTGGAAGCCAGACAATTCACTATGAATACATCTAAATGTAAAATGACATGAATCTTGTCATCTGTATAAATCACGCATTTAAATTTATGTACGCAAGGACCTTATTTAAAGTCATATTTCAAAACTTTCTGCGATCATTCTTTAAACTAAATTCCATAAAACATTTGGACGGTTACCTTCTTGAATAGCGAAAGTTTTTATGTTGCTCTTTGTCTGAGTTGCAGGTACTGACTGTTTACCACAAGACACCGACACCTAAGTTCCTTGACACTTGGTATTGATTTCTTATATACCTGTAAAGTTGTCTTAATTAAGACGTAACTTCTATACACCCATAGCCACTTTTCCCTGTGTCTTGGGTGCCGTGATATCACACATAAACAACTACATGAACACTTACATCCGGAATAGAAATAAATCTATATATTTAATCTTTCAGATTCCTCTGGCTATCGAACCTAGAACCCACATGTCAGACCGGTATAGCGACCGTTCCACCAAATTGATAGAACTACTTCATTAAACTATTTGGACTGTATTTTCAAATCAGAAGCGTTTTAAATTACCAGTTGAGAATATTATATAAGAGTATTCCCGTAATTTCCTTTAGGTTATTTCTCTGCTCCCTGTAATTAAGGTGCCTTGAATTCGAACCTGATTTTGCCTACAGTAGTATAAGGTAAAGTTCCTACTAAGCCACCGCATTGTAAGTTATATCTCTCTTGTGGGAGAGTATAATACCTCAATGGACATGTTATCCCTTCCATGAGTCCTTTATATTGCTATATTTAATTCAATATGAATAAGTCAGTAATTGTAATATACCATATTATTAATGTAAATAATCATAAATTATACTATATTTTGCATAATCTTCTGAACTATAAATTTCGTCAGTTATCCGGTGAAGCTTTGTCCTGATAATGAAGATTCTTCAGAAGTACATTTCATAAAAATAATCCATAAGAAAATAAAATCAAAAATTCAACTGCCCTTGATATTGCATAACTTCATATATAAAAATAAATGTTCGGTTTTTAAAGAGATATAAGTTGTCTAAAAATTACAATTGTTGAAAGACCGTGAAATTAAATCTCACTCTCTTACTGAATGCTAATAAACGTAATTATGGTCAAACCAATTTTTAGTGTACATATACGAAAATGTTCGTTTATTCATCTATGGAACAATAATAAATCATTACACGCATGACAGCTTACAACCCCATCCTCAAGTAAATATAATTTATTATTCAATGCTCATTGTACCAAATGGATTCCATGTAGTATAAAATTACTCACTCAATCTAATGTAATTTAGTCAAAATTAATTTGACATCCAAACTCAGTGTTGTCTCATGGTTTGAGAAGGTTATGTCAATGAAAACGAGAATGCTTAAGTTGCAAGCCTAACCTTAATGTAGGTATTTCTATTCTATTTAACGGTGTAAACAGTACTTTTTACCACACACAAACTTTTGTATTTGTAATATCAATAAGAAATCTATATCTAAACTAATATATAAATGAGTTGGTCTCTGTGTGTTACTCAATCACACAAGAACCATTGGTCGGATTTACATGAAATTTTGCATGAATGTAGCTTATTTAACTGGTCAGTCTATTGGCTACTTCTCATTACGATATTTTTCGCAATTTAAAGTGTGCGACTTCACTTCACGTCACTACAGCCTTTGGTTTTATAGTTTCATATTTCCATTTAAAATAAAAAAAAACGTTTAAAAAATGGCAAGATTTTTATGTCGTATAATTTTTTATCACTTTTCATGAGCCTTCAACAGTTAGCGGGTAAACCCTAATTTTTGTCTCGTAACGAAGCACGGGTACTTCAGCTAGTGAGACACATACGTCTACATCATTTTATAGTACAAAATATTCGTAATCAAACGCTCTTAAAACGGAACATATAAAGTAGAATTAATTTCGGTTCTTGTACCGTTCAGAAGATTTTTGTATATCCGTGGGACGAACAACAATATATTCTAACATAAGAGCTATGAGTGTACTTAACGTTAATTTATTTATCTCAGCACGTAAATTAATCCTACACCTTATCTTTGTCATCTGATCTTATCTTTGCGTTAAGGAAATACGTTATTGCAAAACCGTACAGATCATTAATTATTTCGAAACGTGACAAGGGTGTCGCACGCTGAGAACCACAAACATTTTTTCTTTCTGAGTTTATTAATCGTTCGGATGTGACGGCATGCAAAAATTACAAAATCCTCCTTTTTTACATAAGTAGCAAACGAGCATATAGTCCTTACCCATCCTTAATTCCGGTTCTAACCACTGAATCGAACTGCATAAACCTCAGGTGATCTCCTAGGAGCATCATTACTTTCCACGTTTAGTAAAAGAAGCAATAGAGATCAAAAACCATCCTAAGAATTTTAACAGGGAAGATGGCTTTAAATTAGCGCAATTGTGGAATCCAGTGGTTAGTTCATGTAAATCACAAATAATGCAAAGTTCGGTGCGTAGGGATACAGTTACTGCTGTGTGTGATATGGAACCTAAAAAAAAGAAAAATGAACTAGACGTAGGGTAAATAGGTTAATCTACCACTAGTGCTTGTCAACCGTTTCTCCCCGCCACCGCAGTTTCGCCGTGACCACGATCCATGTAACTGGGTCGAAATATCGACAAAAAGAAATTCGAAAACCACATGCCGTAACATATTAAAACGTATCAATTCCGCGATAATATCAGCTTAAAATCGTATAAGCATGCAGTCCACCTGATGGTAAGTGGCCACTGCTGCCCATGGACATCTATCATCAACCCCAAATAAAATCCGTCTCAACTAAGTTTGGCCGAAGATGCGTTTGTGCCCAAGGAATAAATTGAAACGCCTCGGATTAGTATGTCTCCCTTACCACACCATTCAGACCAGAACACAGCAGCATAACACACTTATAAAGCAGAAATAGGTGTGGTGGTGGTGCTTCCGGCGTTGACCGCAAAGAGTTCTAGCATCTTTAAACTTTGTACATATACATTGACCATATATTTATAACGTGCTACCTGACCCGAAAGAATTTGTTCTGTCTTAAATATATGTTACTAGCTATGCCTAGCGGTTTCACTCGCTACTACATAAGAAAGAACAAACAACCATATTTTTATATAGCCTTAAGCCTTCCTCAATAAATGTACTAGTCAGCACAAAAATATTTTTTCAATTCGAACCAGTGGTTTCTGAAATAAGCGCGTTACACCAAAAAAACTCTATTGTTTTATAATATTAGTATAGATGTATGTTAAGTTTTTTCTTAATTTTTCGGATGATAGTAACAAACGCAACAAAAAAAGAATGAACTAACTCGGTCCAGCCGTTCACGCGTGATGCTATGACCAACGGAGTTAGAGATTCATTTTTATATGTATAGATTCTGTCGCTTCTTCTTCAACAAAATGACCTAAACGGTGGTAGTTAATTTTCTTCCTACGATTTTTATAACATTCAATCCGGAATCAGTTCTATTTCAACTGGAGTCTAATAATTAAGTAAAAAATTCAGTGAGTGGTACATTTTCGAAATAGTAGTAAAAAGTTGACATGCAACTCACATGTTTTTAAATGACTACTATTAGTGATAGAAATCTGAGCAAAGCTTGTAATCAAGAACAACTACACTAATAAATGACGTGACCATCTTAGCCCACGTGAGTAGCAACGCTTCTGTGATCGACTTCAGATAGAACCCTTGTTTTATATGAAGTTGCTTGAGATATCCATAGGCGGTAGTGGTCAAGTGACCATCCATCAAGTGACCATAGATGGTAAGTACCATCAGATGGACTGCATCCTTGTTTGCTGCACTATGATAAAAAGAGCTAAACGTTTGTGCAGTACAATAGCAGCAGGCAGCGAAAAAAACGGTGGGTCTAAATTTTTTCCTACTCTATGTTAATTTTTCAGAATAAATAGACTCCGAAATTCGTATAAAAAGAGAAAAAAGGTCCTTCTATTTGAAGATTTTTTTTTCTCGCATATTTACCATAATCATCAATGAGAGAAAAGAAATCTTTAAATAGAAGGAGGTCCGGACCCACCATCCTAATATACCGCCCTTATATAGGAACATTTGATAACAACGTCACTAACCGTAACTGACATCAATCATGCTTCTAATGAGGAAAGCCCTTAACTTTTCCATATGGCAATATTAGAAATTCTAAGAAGCTCAATAATAAAAAAATACAAATTAATAAATAAAATAATTAATAAGTACTTACCTAAAAACGAAATGGAAGTAGCTGGTATATATTTTCACTTTCATACACAATTTGTTTCGAACCAACAAACTTATGTCTTAATTTATCGCACCAATCCGTTAAAAACTTTATATTCCTTAAGTTAAACTGGATTAATTAGTCCTTATTTACGTAACTTAACAAAAAATTAATCAAAACCACATTAATATATTAACTAAAACATATACTTAATGAACTAGTCTTAAAAATTCAAATATTAATAATTTAGGAATTAAATTTAAATACATTTATTTACACACCATCACGAAAGTAAATAGCGATAGTCCACGTATAAATATAGTGTACTGTTCATGGAATTTTATCTTTTATCTTTTACTACGATATAGTTAAAGTTAAAATCGGGCGCGAAGTCGGGAGACGAGGAAGCGACCGGCGCGCGTGAAAGCTCACTTCAGAGTCGCCCACTGAAACTGAAAGCGTGTACTTTGATAGTGACTGAGCTAAGCTTTATACGATGCGTTTTCTATTTAATGAACTGTCGAATAAAATCACTGAATAATGTTACGATTCTCGTATACGAATCGATGTAAACCGATAATTAATAGCGTTATAAGTATTTTTAAGAATTATAGTTATTACTTTCTATAATTCTTAAATTATTGTATTGCATTGTATTATTACAAACTTATTACATTATATTACAAACTTCTGTAGTTTCTATAATATTCTTTCATCAAAATTGTTTAAATGTTTGTAAAATGAAAACTATATAGCTAGTAAATTAAGTAAATAAAATAATAATACGCGCAACCAATAACATTTATTCATCACTATTTATCCGACTGCGACAAAAGAGGAGGGTAATGTTTTTCGAGCGTGTGTATGTATGTTAGTTTGTATGTATATACATTTCTTTGGCACGCGCTACAGCCCAAACGGCTTGACGGATTATAACGTATGATATATCATTAGATAGTCTA
>DWNE01000556.1:0-27749 GCA_018249875.1 Cecropterus toxeus | reverse complement strand
CAGACCCAGATGACTGTCTGGCCGGGGATGGAACCCGGGACCCCCTGCGCGTTAGATCGGTATGGTAACCGCTCGACCACGCGGGTCGTCATATCGAGTTCTTTAAGCAAATCATACTCATACAGTATGATTTGCTTAAAGAATAGCTGGGGAAGGACCGCGGGCCCCCTAGAGTCGCGGGGCCCGTAGTATTTGCTTCTCTTACGTAATAAGAGTAGCAAATGGTAATCCGGCACTGAGTATACTTCACTGTAGTGTTGCGCTATGGATTGGTTAAGGAAAGTGCGTGTTAGTGGCCAACCCGTGTCGATTGTTTCCAAACCCTATTGAGCTTCCGACAAAGTTTTAATGACTATTACCAAATGCAAACAACCGGGACCGACTACTTAATGTGCCCTCTGAAACACGGAAAGTAAATTAATTGGAGTAGGGTGTATAAAGTACATTTATGGATGTTTAATTATTTTTTGTGTAGATGTAGAAATATAAGTTATTAACGCAGTTTATTACTTACCCTGGACATAATGTCATCATTGATAAACTCCTAAGAGACAAATAGCTGTATTGAAAATTCAGCATCTTTCTGCTAGGTTCCTGTATTAGATACAGAGAGTTCATGATGTGGTAGAACCAGCGTAGTTCGACCAAGGAGTTATCAGCAGTAAAGCAGTTTTTGTGTTTCGGTAGAAGAGTATGGTTGCCGGCAAACTTATATATGAGGCGACCATGTACTCCTCGGGAGTAGCAATGCTTTTGTAATCGACTTCAGATTTAACCCCTGTTATATTTGAATTAGCTTACAAATGCCTGAGGGCGTTAGTAACCACTCACCATGAGCAGTGCATGCTCATTTTTTACTTCAATCTGATAAAATTGACACTAAGTTTTACCATATTCTTCACATGAGAAAAACTGCGTGCCGAAATTAAATTACAATGATATCCTAAAATAATTCATGTTTAGTGACTTATGAAAGTAGAATCCTTTTTTGTTTGATTTTAGAAGCACCGTCCGACACCCATTTCGTCTTTTAACAGCAACATTAGGTAAACTTTCTTGTTTTGTAGTTTAAAGGTGTGGTAAGGAAGACATTCTTATCCGTGGCGTTAAAAAATTATCCTTAATAATAGTTACGCCTCCGCGTCTCTGGAAAATCTGAGGTAGGAATCTAACCTTTTTCGGGGTTATTTACAGATCTCCGCAGTTGGTAAAGGTTCAGATGGACTACATGCTTATTTGCTACTTCTTCCTTTTCGTTTACTGATTGTCTATAATACTTGGTTAAAACTGACTTAGAATACGGACTGGAATATTGCAATGTCCTTTTAGTAGGTATTAAACCAACGTCGCTTTACTCGAGTTGATCGATTGATTAACTGTGAATACGTTCCCAGTTCCCACATAATGGGCCCCGATGTTATCAGTAAATGAGATGATTAGATCTGAATAAACTGTAACTTTATGTGAATTAATCATTTAAATGCTTAGTTTATATCCCCTATCCTTCATTCTTCGTTCAATTAAACGTAGTTCAGATAAACTAGGTAACTAAATGCATTCGCAATGCATAATCATTTTAATAATATAGATTGTTTTCAATTAATTTCAATAAAAGTACACATGTAGGTAGATATTTTACTTTTTAATTAAGGTCATGTTGATAGTTAACGACCGCATTTGTATCCAATAAACAATACTATAAAAAATAGCTACCTATCTGCCTACCCATGTTATCGGCAAAACAGAAGCAGAGTTACTGAGTTTCATATGCGATGTATTTATAATTGTTATTGTTATAAATTAAGCAAAAGTATTTGAAATTAGTAGTTAGGTACGAGTAGTACAGAAGTGGGATCGTTGTTGGTGTTATTTGACTATTTAAGTATTAAAATTGACGTCAATAATTACAGAATGTTTAAATCCATAACATTACCTATGTTTGTTAACATGCATTCCCCGCAATTGCGAATTTGAATAATTCAATTTCTCAATTGCAACGGATTCGTCGATGTTTAAATCTCCCATTGAAAACGTATTGTTTGTAGGTAGGTACAACGGAGCTATCGATTTCTCGCGCTATACATCACCTCGGCGTCGTTGCCAAGTCACGTTCGGGGTGAGTGGAAGGTACTTTAGGAACTATAGTTTCGGGCGAGTCAAAAACTGCTAGGATACGTAGCTACTAGGGGTTTTTATGTCGGCCACGGTGTAATAAAGTTAATCCAGGTCCTGTGTAGTGCAATATCGGGCGGGGCGGGAGGAGAGAACCGGCCGGCGGCGCGCGGTGGCAGCAGCGGAGCGGCCACCTGTTCGCCGCCCCCCTCGGCGGCCGCCACCCCTCCCCGGGCTCGCGCCGCGCCCCGACACCCTCGCTAGTCGCCGCGCTGCGCGCGCTTCTCCCTTCCCTCCACTCATTCGTTCTGCGACGCGTCGTCTCGCCGGCCGGCTTCCGCCTCATTCGCCCGGGCTCATTCGCACCGCGTCCGTTAACCGTATCGCTCCGATCGCCCACCGCTATCTACAGACATGACGGAGAGCACGGAAACCCCGGCTGCCGCAGCGCCCGAGAAGACCCCCACGGAGAATGGAACTACCGAGACGCCGCCGGAAGAGACTCCCGAGAAGGCCACCGAAGAAAAGGAAAAGGAGTCGACCCCACCGCCCAAAGAAATGCGTGCTGTTGTCCTCACCGGCTTCGGCGGGCTTAAGACTGTAAAGATTTTGAAGAAGCCAGAACCCACAGTTGGTGAAGGCGAAGTCCTCATTCGTGTAAAAGCTTGGTAAGTATTTTTTGTTTAATTAACTACCCTATTCTTTCTGTATTTTAACGTTAAGTAGATATGTCAATATTCAATACGATCAAAACATTTTAGATTCTTTAAAAGCGGGTAGGTACGTATATTCCAATTATTAATTTATGCAGTATTTTTTTATTATTAACAAGAAAATTAAACAATAGTTTATACTGAAGCCAATTTGTGATGTGATGCTGGCTTATTCAGTATAAATAGTTAAGTAACGTGATTTCACGATTTATTGGACATGCCTATTTACCCAGTGCCTTGCCGGCCCGGGCGGATCCCGTTCGCAACGTCTCGCCTGCCTCATTAACATCTGCCGGTGCCGTGCACCGTGTTGCACAGCTTATGCACTCGATTGAAAATTCTGCACGCACACTTCCATCCACTGCCGGCAGTGCGACGCGCCCTAACTTAAGCGGATTTACACTCTAACGACCGTATCGATGGACACCGGCCGGCGCCTAGGGCCGACGGCAAATTAAAATCACCATGAAACTCTAATTTTTCGGTCCTATTTCAAGTTTAAAGTAACTGGTTCATTTCGAGCCTAACACAACTATCTACAAACCCGAAATAACTTTCGTTATTCAAATTTAAAATTATTGGCCGCAGAAATTAATGTCATGTTGTTATCCAAGCCAATTTCGTGCGAAAGGGAGTTTATAACGTCGACTGACATTGTTCTTTGTTCGTTTTTATCGCTCCAGTGCTTCAGATAATGCATCGGGCCAGTCTCGCCGACAGGCTACTTACGAGGACGACATACGATTTATCTGCTACTTTTCTCGTTAACGTTAACTGCCGGTTCGTTACAGCCTTAACAAAGCGTTCACTTAACTTCACTTAACAGTAAAAGATCGCTTTGTTAACATATTATATTGGGGAGTAAATAAGGTTTAAATCACCACTCAACAGTAGGAGTCACGTTCATAGGTCGGAAATTATTCCTTCCAGCCTAATTGATGCGTTGATGTCTAATAGTTACACCGTTAGTCACGTACGGCCGCATCCAGAAATCCAAACTGTATTTGATGGCATAACAGACGAATTTGTGGACATACATACACAAATAAGACATATACAATAATTCGTGGGTAAAATAACGATAACCTGATCCGACGATGAAGGCAGAGAATTTCCGGTGCACATTTTTTTGTTGACGCGCGTGGTATTTCGCCTTTAGAGTTATGTTAAAGTTTAGATGACTTAAAACTTTATAAAGAATTCAAGTTTGATTTATAAGTATAAAAAAAATAGTATAATGATGAATTTTGCGAGAAAAAGCGAGATGTAAGTGAAGTACTTAGTGCAACGACTGATAAGATTGATAAGATCGCGAGTTTAGGTGTTATATATGCAGGTAATCATTATTTATAAACTTGCTTCTTCTAATATAAATCTCGTCGAAGGTCATAATGTTGGTCTAGGATTGGAGGGTGAGGGAAGGATAGAAATGTGTAGGTGTTTACGCGAGGTGCGAGGCAAGGCAAGCGCAGAGCGCATCTCCGTTCATGCTAAATATAGCGCGCTTATCGTCGACTTACTATGTAAATGACCGCGACATACTCGACACCAGCTGCCGCGAAAACGAACCGACTGGACGCGACCTGACCGGTACCCGATTTAAGTTTAGTCCATAAGATCCATGCAGTTGATCGGAGGCACAGTACGTGACATTAACGCACTTCCTCTAGCCCTTTATGCAATAATTCAAGTCTAAGTATCTGCTGAACAAACTCCATACCAAATAGTTTGAAGAACTTTCCTAAATCCCAGATATTTTACCCATACGTACAAATCCATGTTGTATATATTACAACTCTATAAAAAAAGTACCACATATTGGAGAGTTTGCTGATGTATGTTGTACCTACATATGTGAAAATTGATGTATGTATTAAACATTGTATGTTTCCCAAAGATTAATAAAATAAAATGAAACTTTATGAAATTCGTTGAGTATGAAATGAAATGAAATATATTGGCATATCCAATAAATCGTGAAATCACGTTACTTAAATATATTTGTGAAATGCATCGAGATTTGGATCTTTACTGAGACTCATATTCTCAGCTTTCTTTTGTAATTTGTGCTGATATAATAGCTAACACATGTGTCACATATGATATTAAAAACCGTGAAACATCTCTGTATTGCAGTCATTGTACGCGTACAAAAAAAGATTACACCAAGCACATCTAAGTTGCTCTAAATATAGAAGTGTGTTCCAGTTCAAGGGTAGCCGATGGCGTGTGTATGTAATCGTAACATAAACAAAACAAGTTAACTACATGTTTAAAGTATATTGACCCACAATTACGTTACGTAAGTTAGGACGGCCATTATAAGAATTTAATCATGTCTAGAATCATTTCTAAAAGCATCGAAATCCGTACCTACCTAATCCATCATTAATTTGACTACCCGCGTGGCGGACAAATTATTTATCATACCGATGTAACGGGCAGTGTTTCTGGTTCGATCCCCGGTCAGACAGATATCTGAATGATTAAATTAGGTTTTCGATTCATGGTCTGGGTGTTTGTATGTTTCGTTCGTTTCCATGGCACCTACGATATAGGAGGAAATTAGCGTTAGCTTTGTTTTTTGTAACAACTAAGTTGTGTCTTGCTTTCCATCCTGCTATTTTTTTTTTACGCAAAGATTGTGAACAAATTAAAAGAAAGTTCTATTCAAGATGTTTTAATTGTAATCATTATTATTGTAATTTATGTATCTATTAATTTATGCCGTGAATTAATAACAATGAAATTCAAAGTCAGCATCAACCTACATATTGTTAGTTAAACATAAGCAATTCTGATAAAATCAAAGAAAATGTTCACATAAAACTTAATGTAATGCATAAATACTAAAATAGTTTAAAGTAGGAATGAGAGTAAAGCAAACATGAAGATATATCTTCCAGACAATCGCCCATTCTATTGGTGGCCAGCGTACAAGGGCTCGTTGTTGGAGCGCTATTAAATTAATGACATGTAACTGTTATAAAATGAAATCCAACCTATTACGAGGCATAGCAGACGTAAAGTATGGAGCTGAACATCTTTGGAACCGCCGCTCCACTTAATTTGTTTTTGTAAGACTTCACGCATCGAACGGACTGATGAATAACATACCATTATATTCAATTAGGTCAAGACAGTGTCAGTAGAAGATGTCTTCGGAGAACAATCGGGGTACTCACGCCCTTGTACCCAAGTGGTTTTCTTTCTGAGAGCTTAATTATATGTGAACTCGAGTGAGGGATAGAATATCATAGTGAACGAAATAGATTATGATCGGGCAAGCATTTTACAATGACAACATATATAATTACATGTAATTTTACAGTTATCTCTCAAGACATGTGAAATGAAAGTAAAGCAATTATGGACAAAACTGCCAATGTGATGTTCAACTATTATTATTCAAAATTAGCGAGCATAGTATTTTCTTTTAGTTCTAAAATATAACATGAGAGTACATGTTACGTGTCTTGCCAAATAATACCGGTTTCATTATCAGGTGTGTTATCAGCGTACCTTTTCATTGCGTTGCGATCAGGCAGACGACGGCGACCGCCACTTCGTTACGTTGCAACGAAAGTGCGTGTTAATTGCTTACATCCTTTCCTTTGTTGGTGTATCAATTTAAATACTAAAAATAGCATCTGCCCCTCGAGATCTGGGCCCGGCCTCTATGGTATAAAGTGCAGTATTGTGCATTTTAATGGGCTACGAAGCCACATAAGATGGGAGAGCTGAATTTGTTTATTACCCTCTTCCTTATTGAGAGCGTCTGCGCGAGATAGCTCTCTTCCTATGAGTCACTAGAAAGTTATGTTCTTGAGCTAACTCGGTTCGAATAACTGGCTGTTGTACCTGACTGTATTTCGAGTGGGAGGACCTGCCTCCACAGCTCTATGGTACATATTTTGAACATTATTTTCAATAAGCATTACATCTCATTACGCCACTTTTGGCTTTCTTGTGCATGTAACAATAGGTAACTTTATGTCAAAGTTTGTTATTTCAATATATGTGTAAGCAGTTTTCAACTTCAAAGAATTTATTTTGGTAGTTAGATTTTAATAATACTACTCAGTGCATGCACTTTGGGTATTGCATCGACAATAATGCATATTACTTTTGACTGCATTAGAATGTAAGGCGTAATAAAAAGCAATGTCTGTATAGAAATGAAATTTGTTTTGTACACTTAAATGTTTTTGCTGCGATTGGATAGTTTTTGCTTAGATATTCAAGGATGTAAGAATTTACCGACAGAATGCAAAAATCTTGAAGTTATGTACAGGAAAGTACTAAATGTCGAAGCAAAGTCCAAAAATAGCAGGACGTTCACACTAGGCTTAACCGTAAGCAAGATATTTTGTTTCAAACCGGGAAATCCTATAATATCTAGCAATCCAGACGAGTCACGACCATCTGCCAATCCAACAAACAATAAGGAACGTAATACGAGTAACAGATCAGATAATGGCTAAATTCCATTGGTGTAGTTTTTCAAATGTCTTTCTCATCGTGATCATTGTTTCCTCTGCAGTAATTGATATATCAGATTCGGATAATAAATGATTGTATGTTGCTTCTGGGAATATTATCACTTCAAAAATAAGACATTTTTTTCTATAACGGAATCGATAGCTAACTTAAACAAAATTCTTAGACACCACAATTATTAGTTTGATGTTATTACTTTATTTTCTATTATATTTTATTTTCTTATGACAGTATTGCAATACGGTATTTTATAATGGTAAATTTATAAGAGCTTTTCGACGTACTATTCCTGTATTGTGTAATTCCTTTGGATGCATTAAATACAAAACGCATGTCGTAACTTCCCATTCGTTTTCCTTAACCCTTTTATCTGTCAATCAATCATACAGACAATGTGACCTCATTCGGGTCATGCCAACAAGATCTGGAATATGTCTTCATGTTATGGTCACTGTCGGCATGCTCGACATCGTTAATTTGTAGAACAATCGCAAGAACAATTAGTATGACTATGGCTTATGCGTCACGGGCTTATTCTTGTGTGAGTACGTTCAGGCTGACTCTGATGAGTCAACCTAACTTAAGCTACTTATCGATTGACTCAACCACGAAGTACGAAGTAACAATGATACCCACACGATGGCACGCTTAATTTATATGTATAATTTTTGATTACTTAGGGGTGTCTGTTATTTAAGGGGTGCTATTTCAATAGACATTATTGACCTTGCCTGGGGTGGCGCGATTCGGCAGACATCGAATTGATGATTCATATGCATTTCCGTCGCGTGTCCTATTAATATTGCAATATGTTTATTGCATTTGTTAGAATTATATGTTTATTGCATTTATTGTAAAGTCATTGTTATGATGTATGACTTACAAAAGAGAATTACTTTTCAACTGACATTATTTTACTTGGATCACTGTGTATAGATTTTATCAAGTTAGGTACTTAGCTGTCCGACCGTCTAGTTTAAAGTTCGTTGCCGTGTTAAAAGTGAAGATTAGACGGAAGTTGTTAAGCTCAGGACATGTGTCGTGCTTGTGAAATAAAATCCTTGATCGTACAGCAGATGCGGCGGGCGCGGTCTCGCCGGTTCGACCGCCGCCCGTGGGCACATTGTTCGCGGAGTCAATGAACTTACGAAAATGCTTCATCGCTTATTGTGCCCATAATCGAATCATCTCACCAATCTATATGCCCCTTCGGATATTGTATTCCCTTATTTTGTACAAAAACTACATGGAAATTCCTAAAATTTTAATCGAAGTTCTGTAATCGTTGTGCCCAGACAGCTTTTATTCAGATCGTAACCTGTAATTACAGTCAACCTTTATCAGATCTCTTGATGCGTATCTCGAAGGTATCGCGTCCGAGTAAAACCTATTGCACTTATGTATTGCTGGTGCTTTCCTATTTTATCGTCATCTACTCGTCGATTGCTGAGTAAATTGAATTGGAAAATCCCGTGACTCGATGTTCGCATGAAAAAGGGGTGTGGTTGCGTTGCGCCGAGCTCGGGGTGTCGGCTCGGTGGTGCGTTGACGGGGGTGCTAGGCGAAGCCGGGGGTGAGTCGCGAGTGCTCGGGTAATGTCTGGCGGGGGCGGAGGGCGAGCGTCAGATCAATACGACGCGTCCCCTACCCCCGCCGCCGCCGACCAATCTCCGCAGGCCCTACGTCTTTCGACGCCAATGCTTTTTTATAGCGCCCATTAAATATGCTTTTTGATAAATGTATTAAAAGCAAGTTCGTGTTTATACTTCATCTGTACTTTATTACGACTTGTCTTGAAGACTTCACTACTTTGTCTTTGTCGTCTGGTTTGGAATCAATCGATTTAGAAACCGTGCGAGACACTTCGCGTGTACGTAAAACCGTAAATCACCTGTTGAACGTTCTTCAGAAAGTAATTTGGTTTTGATGAGCAATTCATTCATTCATTGGTAAAACTATACTTATGTATCGAAGTCGACTTCATTTATAGCTTCAACTATAAATCCAACCCACAATATTTCTGATCTATCATAAATGCTGCTGTGATCAAGTCTGGCAGTTGTCAAGAGGGCTCAGACTAGACTCTAATTATGGATTATGGATATGTGAATGGAGCAGACTTTACATTGGAATTTTTATATTGAATTTAATTAAGTTAATAAAAGTGTACTCAATATGGTCGTAGTTCTATGGTCAGAAAAGTCTTATCGACATTATTCGATACATATGTAAACATTTAACCTAGGCATGCAAATAGTTACTGAAGTTACTGGCCGTATGCTTTGATGGCTAACAAATAGGTCTACTTTAGACATCCTTCGTTTAAAGAAGAACTGTTTGTTCACATTGTAGGAATAAAGTTAACGAGGGAAAAGCAGTATTTCTATTTCTCAAATATTGTTACCCTCTAAAAGGACACGGTTGGACTTAGGTACCTCATTTTCAATGTTGGGTCCTCCTATATCCGCAACTTCACAGAAGAACTTATTTTTTCGATTCACTTTTTATATATTGACCTACTAGTACGTGACGATGTCTATAGAGTAATCTTTGCGGATTAGAGCTTCTCAGACGGTGTAAAGACTATCGTGAGACACATTTTTCTATTACAGTAAATCGAGTGTGAAATATCCCATTACACTGCGTGTGTCGCAAATTACGTACGGGTGTCTGTAATATTATAGTAACATTGTCTATTTAAAGGCTTACTATTGAGATTTTATTGAGCGCATAGTTACTATACGGTATTAGCAGCCTACAATATATTTTTAACTTCTAAATTATCGCGTGCACAAGATACTAAATTAGTAAATAAATGTGTGACTTATAGGCAAGTTTTGCATTTTTTGACCTGATTATTATTAAGTGAAACGACTACTTACAAAATCAAAATGAACACTAACTAAACTGAATATAAACTTTAATTATAAAATAATTATTATTTAGGTAATATACTTTACGTTTATTTTTGTGCATTAAAATGGATAAGAGATGTGTTTGATATCTCTAAATGGAACTAATAAACATTTGATTTATGTCCGTCTGATCTATATACTAGTATAATAATTAATAATATGGCATATACATATAGAACCATAACCTGTCAAGCGATTTACTAGCTATTTACGAAATATTTCCAGAAATTCTTTGATTAACACATAGATATTATAACCATTTATATACAAGTCCACCACGTGTTCTTAATTTGGGCGTCTCCATCCTCGCAACTGACAAAGGATTCACGTAAAAAAAGAGGCAGACGGCGATGTACGCTACACTTTATAAACCCGTTCAGTAGCCGGAGTAAATCGATACCCATAAACTATAAGTATTACACATTCCGTACCGACAAAAAGTCTGCTGAACCTTTTTTGGGAGTCTGTTAAAATTAATACGTTGGTGGAAGTTCTAAGTCGTTCAAAGCGAGCGCTCGCGGGCACATCGACGTGTTTGGTGTACAAATTCCGGTATAGAAGTCGCGGTTCTATATTTAGTTAAAAGCAAAAGCTCCCTTCTCCCTTGTTACTGCGATCTGTGCGCCCTTATTTTATGCTCCAACGTTAAATTTTTTTGTGCTCCCCGACCCTACATTTGGGACGGTCACTATTATGATATTCTGTTTATTACAAACACCGTCATGTTGGGTGACTTGGCTTGGGTGTCATGTTTTTTTAGCCCGCATGCGTCAGGACAAGGGCTAGTTTCATTCAGCGGGGATAATCATTTCAACATTGTGGGATACAAAATGTCTACCTCTTTTATGTGATACTTTAAATATTGTTAACAATATGTAAAACTTTCTCGCCAGTGCGTCATTATTTCTACAGAAAACGTAGGAAACAATTTTCCTTTTATGTGTCATGCTTATTTCTGAATAGATTTACTGATAAGATTTGTAATGTCAAAGTGAGGGTGATAAGAATGGATAGATATAGATGCGAAAGAAAGTTAGTTTATAATTCAGTGACTTTATCATTTATCAATCTGTCTGTGATTATTGCGTGATTGAGCAACATACAAACACACACATTTTTAAATATTAGTATAGAATTTTTTTTGACGCTTACTTGTTTGAAATTTAAAATCCATCTTAGTATTCATTGTATTTACTTAACAAAATTGAACGACAGACTTCTACTCCGTTCGGTGGGTTCTCGTCACTTTTTTTATCACGTTTAAATATTGTGCCTCGTTTAGTATGCTCGGCGCACAAAGGAAGCACAGCTAATTCGATTCATGGTCCGATGGATGTAATTTCATAAAATATAATTTATGTTATCCCTTATATTCCTCTTATACATATATTATGTTCACGTCAGTCCTGTATATAATCAAATTATATATACCGTGTAAGACTTCATTAACAGTCTCTAGGCGAAAAAAGATAAAACAAATTTAACAGCTTGGTGAAAACAGAATACTTTACTCCCTTTATACGAAATTAATTCGGCCAAGTGCGAATCGCACTCGCACCTATAAAAACGGCAAAAAAACACGATCGTTGTATGGGAGATCACCTCATATATTTATTTAATTTTGTTTTTAGTATATTTTGTTATAGCGGCAACAGAAATACACTATCTGTGAAAATTTCAACTGTCTAGCTAACACGGTTCATGAGATAGGCACACCCTGGTGACAGACGGACAGTGGAGTATTAGTAATATGGTTCCATTTGGGTACGGAACCCTAAAGGTTGCTTGAACTTTCGAGGGCATAGGTTATTATCGGTTACTGCGATGCCAGCAAGGCTTTCGAAAGCGATAATTGCTTGGTTATCAATTGAAGTCTTGTCTGTTTTATATCTACAATTACAGAGCGTCTATTATTACAGTTTTTTCAGTACGCTCTGCACGCATGTTTATTAAATTTGATTGTTCTTATTGCTTACGATTTATACGTCGATAAATTTACAATAATTGAGCTACACTCGAAAAATGTCCAGCCGTCAGTGGATTGAAGTTCACTTCCTGAGAGGTCGATTAAAGCAATGACTGTACCAAATGACAGTTCCTGAACACAATTAATGGCGAGGATGTGTTAAACTCACTTAAGTGGGGTGACGAACGAACGAGTTTTTGTAGTCCCATATGTTGCACTAACCCTGTATCTTATTTCCAGGACGGAAAGTGTGGGCATGGTTTATTCTATATGTGTACTAATATATAAAAATTAGATGGTTTGTGCCTGTATGTTACTCAATCACAATAGAAGCATCGGCCTGTTTTACATGAAATTTAGCATGAATGTAGCTTATTTAACTGGGCAACCTGTAAGCTGATTTTGACACTTTTGATTTCGATACTTTTCGCTTTTTAAAGATAGGGACTATTTTAGTGACGTCACTACATCCTTTGGTTTCAGTTTAATATTTTAAATAAAAAAATGAAATAAAAAGAGAACGCTAAAATAGCTACCCTTCGATAGTATATACGAGGTTAACATTTAATTTTTAACCGACTTCCAAAAAGGAGGAGGTACTCAATTCGTCTGTATTTTTTTTTTCTATCCGGAAGATCCTTATCACTTTTCGTGTACTTCCATCGGTTAGCGAAAAAAACCATTTTTTTTGTAACGTAGTGAAGCACGGGTACTACAGCTACTAGACTATAAATCTAATAGCCTATTCAAATCACTAAGATTCTGTATAAAAGAATTTGCCAGCGGTTAGTCACTAAATACCGATCGTCTAGTATTGTCCCTGGCATTTTAGGCATGTGGCCCGTAGGTAGTCATTAGGTATGCAGGTATTTTATAGTGTGAAGTCACACGTGGCTGGCCAGCATGGCTCATCACAGCTCGATCGGAAGCCGATAGCGGCCGCGTCGTCACGCGTGTCACATTGTTTTTCATTCTGACCAGCACCCAACCGCTAGCCGGATACTAACGTAACTTTCCGAAAGAATCGCTTCCGACTCTTCCGAGGTCTTCTCGAAATGGAACGAGAATATTGGATAGGGATTATGCATAACAGTCATTTCCTGTCTATTAACATACCTGTCTGCTTAATGTTTCATATCTTGAACCGCAGAGTTCTCACGGTATTCAGTAGCTTTATAATTATTGTTATCTATATTTTACTCTTTTTAACTATCATTTCTGTGATTGTGTGAATTCTACACAATATTGCTAGGTAAAGTTTTTACCTTTAATCCTCTAGGTATATATACACAGTAGTTAGTAGTTTAATGTCACGCTAGTGGTTTCAATCGGCATATTAACAGATTCCACGTGCACACGCGACAATACGTACTTCAAATTCCATTAAACTTCAACATAACGTAAGTATGTACATAAAACGTAACGTATCGAAGCCATATATGAATCAGATTCGCTGGTAATCTTTATATAAAATCGTAGATATATACCTATAGCGATAAATGGATTTTGAATTTATAAATCTATTTATATAACGAAAGAAATAGTAGATATACGTTTTTGTTACATAAAAACCTGTTGAGTTAAAAGTATATTTAAGCATATTAAAACTTAAAATGCAGGATATTAAATGTATTAATAGAATATAAAATACCGATAATTGATGCTACGATTTCCTGCGCCATTCATAACACAACGTAGGATAGTTCGCTAACTCATCGGCGTGTACTTACAGAATACAAATGAATCAGAAAGCACGCGAATAAGGAAATTCCATTCAGTGCGCGCGTACTAGGAGCATTACACTAAGTTCGTAACTCATTTCAAATCAAATAAGGTTTATTTGGAATTGATTCATTCTTGTTCGTTCACAATTCATGAGCAAGCGACTGTTTTTGAACGTTTCGATATACTCGTAGATTTGTTACACCCATGTTGGTTATGGAAAAGAGGAGATGCGACATGTTATTGGTTTCTATATTTTTTTCTAATTATAATGTTCTTAATGTGACTATCACTACGACATCGTATTCACTTAATCAAGATGCAAATGTTCAAAACTCTGAAATTCTATTATCATTGAAATCTATTTAACGAATGTGAATAAAATTCCTATGCTCACGCTTTAATTCTTTACTACACTACAAAGTTGGGGTGTAGACATTCACGATAACGTTTGCATTATATCTTCTCTGTTATAAATGCACATTTAAAATATCCAGGATAACACAGTTCATTTACTGCGACGTTATCTACTAGCTTAGTCGTGCTACAAATGTATACAATTGAAGATGTCCGAGACGTATTCCTCAGACAGTGTATGCACGAGACAAGGTGGGGCGGGAACCAGCATTGATCCGGAGCGTGCCTTGTCTAGTAAATGGCGAGATATAATACCTTATGTTCACGTCCGACGCACAGCCTTCGGCGTAGGGAGTTTTTAATCACACTTCGTGCTGTATTATTAAGAAGATTTTACTTAAATGTGTTTATATGATGGTTTAAGATTGTGCTTCTCTGCATTAAAACCATGATCAATTTATTACAGACCGTAACAATCTTTTACCGCTATGTCATTTTTATTTGAAGAGTATAGTGCAATATTCTTAAATATTTGAAGCGTTTTAACTTAATTATTACATCAAACAGTAAAGTATGGTTTCCATAGGATGGTCTTTAAATAGATCATTCCATTTAAAGACCATCCCAAGGATAAAGCAATAGGAAGAACATAATGGAATGGAAATAGAAAGAAGGAATAGAAACGAAGAAAGAAAAATGATAAATATATTGTTTTCTTAGTTTTAATTTAGAATCCATGTAAGAAATTAAATTACATTACATTTATTTAAACTTAATGCTCAGACTGTATGCGTAAGCAACGTAAATCTCATGAAATATGAGAGCCGAACGGAAGAAGTGCTAAACTTGTGTTGTGAGGTATCATACCTCGCATTACAATGACTTCAATGCACCAGTAGCCGTGGCTTGAGATACACACATATATGTGCACTGACAATCAAATGAGTAGGTATGTAACATTCAACGGTTTGCCTGTGAAAGCATTGTACAATGACGCAATTATAATCCTAAGATATTTTGATCATAATATTGCCCTATGATAAAATGATAAGTATTTCAGAAGTAGAAGGAGTCATAAATTTTAGTGCCGTAGTTGTTTGAAAGTAAATTACTATTTGAATCGATTCAGTGGTTTTCAAGATTCTAGGACACATGTTTAACAATTGTGCTTAGAAGTCTGATTTCATTATTAACGTACAATAAACAAGAGTGAAAAAGGTGAATCTAAGACAATAATTCATTTTTAAATAATGATAGTAAACAAAGTAAGTCAAGTGCGCTCAATAACGTGGGGATTTCGCCGAAGCGCATTGGAACGTGACGCCGACATCCGACTTGAGCAAGTTCCTTGACAAGTCTGAATGCAGCATGAAATTTGTATCGTATGAAATACCTCCTGGCGAGTATTTTTAATTAAAATTAACATTGTTTTTCTAATACAGCTTCGAAGTATACGTGTAATTATTGTTATCATAAATATAATTGTTGCAGCAAAATCACAAAAAATCCATGAAGTCACGTCCGATATTCTCTAACGTGCGTGAATCTAAAGTATTATTATTATATATTAACAGTTTCGAAGACCTAAGTACTACTGATTACAACAACTCAAAAGTCTTACCAATTCTACTTAACATTTTATCGGATGCAACCGTGTCCCAACTGTTTGAAAGGAAAGCATTTATTGAGTTGGGATTTAAAATTCCATACTATAGACATAGAGGAGGATAGTACTTTAAATACTTGACTCAAAATTAAAAACATCTAGAGATGTTAAATTTTAATAACCGTCCACACGGGACGTGTGTCAGCGATCACTATCGTATTTTGTACACAATAACTTAAATCTACCTATGCTTAATATTATAAAGCTCAAGTTTGTTTGTTTTGTTGATCGCGCTAACCTAAAGAACTGGAGGTTCGAATTGAAAAAATATTTTTCTATTGAATAGTCCATTTGTTGGGGAAGGTTATAGGCTATATTATAACGTCAGGGTATGTTTGTTTGTTTTTTTCTTACATAGTAGCGAGTATAACCGCGGGGCTCGGCCAGTAATAAGATAATATGTACTTACTTAGACGTATAGAAAAAAATGTAAAATTCCACAAAACAAAACTTAAATACCAGCTATTAATCACGTTGCATATTACGAGTGCGGTTCATTGACGTTAGTTTGAGGTCAAAGCAGTTAGTTTCCTAGTTAGAGCCTATTCGTGTCTGGCGTGGCGTGTGGCGTTCAGGCGTCCCGACGCCGCGTCGCGACAGCCGTCGCCGCCGAGTCGCGTCACTTCCAACCCTGAATGCAATTTTAAATTACCCCGAACTGGGGTGCGCACTTTATTTCGCTCTGAACGTTAAATTAATCTACGCGAGGGGCTAATGCGCAAGAACATTTTATTGAGAATAATTCCTATAGCAGCGACACGTATCATTCGGTTGCTGCTTAATAAACCGGAAAGTTATTTGAATTGCGTGAATAGAAATCCCACGCAATGCATTAAATCGCATTATCACCTAGATAGGGTTGTGCATAATCGGTTCAGGTAATCAGGTTACGCTCTGATTCAATTTAAATAATTCAATTATTGGGCACAACGCGAGGTGTTTCTTTTTATTTGTCCCAACTGGTTTTGTTTTTTATTGTACGGAATATTAGATTTTAGTCACTCGGAAACGACGGTAATTAAGATTACCAAAGGAGGGCAGGGTTGTCGACTACTACATTTCGGCCTGCGGCTGGGGAATTTAGGTTTTGTTATCGTTTCAAGGCTTTTATACACCTAAGTTAGTGTTAAAGACACGCAACTAGTAACAACGATGAATGTTTCAGTGGAATTAACGCACGAAATTTGTGAGCACGCGACATATGAAATGTACTAACTTTGGGTTGTTAGGATCTGAATTGTTTTATTATTCTTATAGCTGGTCATTTTTGCCCTAATTGTGTTTAAGGAGTCATTAATATGGATCGTAACGTAATACGTCCGTCATAAGATTTTTATTCAGGCTTAATTGCTTCAACTGTAGACAAATTATATTGGAAAGAGTTTGTGTATGCGTTTTGTAACAACAATAACTTTCATACACACGTAAATCTTACTGCTATTAATTGAAAAAGGGGGACATAATTACCGTAGACTACTAATAATGAAAAAATCGGTCAAGTGCGAGTCGGTTCGCGCACTAAGGGTTCCGTACCCTTATCTATAAAAACGACAAAAATCACGATTGTTGGTGGGATCCAACTTATTTTACATTTTATTGTTTTCAGTATGTATTGTGTTTTTATAGCAGTAACAGAAATACATTATCTGTCGAGCTATCACGGTTTATGAGATAAACCCTGGTGAAATAGAAACGGACAGCGGTGTCTTAGTAATAAGGTCCCGTTTTTACCCTTTACGCATGAAACCCTAAAACATGCGTATCAATGCATTTTGCAACAACTTTTATTGACAAAGTAACCTTCACTGCTATAAAATGGTGGACAAAATCACCGAATATTGCACAGCCGAGACAAATTTACGCCTGTCGTATAAAGTCCCGTTGTGTAGTCGAAAACAATAACAGTTGGACTCGCTACCTGCTCTAAACATCCGCACCGTTCCATTGAATTAGGAAACCGATTCAATCTCAATAAGTCAGGTAGCTTTACGACAATACAATTTCACTAGTTGCGGCTTCGTAGGATTATCTAGGCTTAACATTCCAACCAGCGAAGGGGACCAGACGAATATCGATAATGTGAATGTCCCACTTTTTGAAGTGAAAACGTTTGATTCAGGTGCGCTGAGCGATTTTTGAAATCGCGTCATGATTTTAATACGAGTTTCGTATTAAAATCATGAACAGTGATGGCTGAATTGTTGAAACTAAGCCTTATTCGACTGTCAGTGGTACGAATACAGGCATCACTGTTTTTTTTTTTAATTATTCGCGTAATAGAAATTAATTATCACTGCTTTACGGTGAAGGGAAACATCGTGAGGAAACCTACAAGCTTGAGAGTTCTTGAAAAAAGTTCTCAAAGTATGTGAAGTCTTCTAATTCTAACTTGGATAATGCGGCCTGAGACTCATTCTGAGAGAAGACCCGTGCTACCGACATTAAGAGCATGTCGGTAACTTGTACTATATATGTAGTTATAACCATTATGTGATGTGCTTAGTCAGAAATGTCAGAATAGTACATTTGAATTTTAAAAAAATCTTGTAGGAGTATAGGTAATTGTTAAAACAAACCTTAATCTCCTGTTTTATATTCTCGTCAATCCATTATTGTCCAACTGCTGGGCACGGGCCTTCTTTCAGAGTGGGAGAGTTTTAGGCCATAGTCCACCGCGCTGGCCAAGTGCGAATTGGCAGACTTCACACACCTTTGAGAACTCTTTTTTTTATGAGAACTCTCAGATGTGCAGGTTTCCTCACGATGTTTTCCTTCACCGTAAAGCAGTGATAATTAAATGCTAATACGCACATAATTTTAGAAAAATCAGTGGTGCGTGCCTGGGATTTGAACCCCGGATCCTCGATTGTGAGGCCGAAATTCAACCATTAGGCTATCACTGCTGTTTTATATTACGTACAGTTAATTTAAAAATTACAAAAGCCACTGTGTTCGCCGTTTTCATTTCTATTGGCTGTCACAAAGTGGCTGTTTTTTTCCTAATAAAACGACAGTACCCAGGTCCAATTCATCCAATAAATGTATGCGGGCGCAAACGTTCTGGCGACAAGCGTGGTGACTACCGCCATAGCGATCTCTCATGAACGTAATTATTCACAATTACAGGCTTAGTGTATTAATGCCGGCATTGTGTCGTCAGTCACCCGTTGACGAGGGGAGTTCGATTCTTCCTGACACGGCGACTCCCCTTCCGATGAATCAAGCGAATAAAGAAATTTATGTAAACAGCGGTGATTCATTTGTTACGAATAAAGGTCATTTTATGACGATTTAAGCGACAGAGTATGATTCACGAGTTTCATGTCTGTAATATTAATGAATAACAATGATTCTTTTCTAATATTCCTTGTTATCAGAGGTATTTTAGAAATATTCTAGTTATTTTCAAGTTTTTTCGTTGTGAATGAATACAATAAACAGTTTGACTTTAAACAATAACAAAGCAGGATAATCCCATGTTGCACGAATCAGAAACAATGGGCGTTCGTTAAAATGTAATGCTATTCACTTCACAATTCTTCGTAGGATCTTCGTTAAGAATAATGTTATTGTTCGCGATAAAATTGAATCTTTTGGGTTGTTAAATTATGTAGATACTCGGTGGAATGATAAGGCTTGATTAGGCTATGAATACTTCGGTCTAATCTCCATTGGTAATAGACGTAAAGACAGCTTTTACAAATATTATAAATAAAAGATTTTTGTCATTAACTTAAACTTTCTTAAGTTACATTTATCTACCTATGACTAAAAGTAAAACATATTTCGTTCTTAGAAAGTCATCATTGTAATAAAGAAAATATTATTTAAATTATATTCGAGTAAACGCGTCATCATGCAAGTGAAAACGAAACTGGTCTATTTGAAACTTCAATGTTTACGTTTGGTACTGTCTGCTACTCTTCCATTCTCGTATTTGTAATGTTAATTATAAATAAAAGATAAGACTACAGCGTGTTGTCAGTAGCCAACATGTTAACAAGCCGTAAACAATGTTCCGCGACGTCAGAGCGAAGCATTGTGTTCGAATAAGTCGACTCATTATGCCGATACATTGGGGGGAGACAATCGCGAAATATCGATTACCTACGGCACACCACGTCGCGACACGCCCGCCGTAGGGCCGCCAGCGCCAGACAGAACAACATAACGCGCATAGTGTTAATAATCTAACAAATGGTGTTTGAATGCTGAGTACTTCGAATATATAGAATCGATGATACATAATTATCGATTCTATTAAGTGTTTTCGTCTGAACGTAATTGTTTATTCGTATTTCAGTTTTTAGTTATTGACAAACTTATTTGTTTAAACTATACTATGTTCCAAATCTGAAATCAATCATAAAGGAAATGCCTGCGAAATTAAATCGAATCTGAGTAAAGTAAGTTTTGCTAAAATAAATTGCGCCTAATAGAGAGAGGTATTGGCAATTTGGCGCTTCAAGGCATCCTTCCATACATACGAATTCCACCCTTGGTTTCAATTCGTATAGTCTACCTATAAATACAAATAAATTACGCAGTACACTCTTTATCGTATTGAAATGTAGGTATTTTGAAGCACGTCACCCTTTTCGTTTGCTATAATCTAGTGAAATATACAATATATTTTCAGTAAAACAAAACTAATTACTAGAACAGCTACACGCCTAGGAAAAACCCAGGTCCCAGTAATCAGTTTTGGTCACCCTTGCCCCTCGACAAACAGCGAACCCGCAGTGTTGTAACACGGTGCACGTACCACATCGTACAATAATTACATGTATTTGCGTAGGGAACGCATACGTGCAATCAACATGAGTCACACAATTTGCATGAAAATGCTTAGTATCAAATAAATTCCATTTATTCAGTGTTTGTAGTAGCAGCCTAGTGTCCATGTTCTTATCTTTACTTAGCTAATTACATACGTATACCATTAAATATTATATTAGTCATTTGCAACTTGAAAAGAACTTTATAAGTTGCAAATGGTGATTGGAAATGATGATAATGCTCCTGTACGCGATATTCATAAAAATTTAAGTGATGTGACCACTTAGGTTTTATTGTTTATGGTTTATGGCCTGTTTTATATATTTTTTAATATGGAAGTATCCACCTTGCACACAGTTAACCTGATAGTAGTAAATAAATAAATGGTTACTGCCACCCATGGACGTCTGTAATCAACCTCAGATGAGATCAGTCTAACCTGAGGTTATCTACAGATGCGTTGCTACCCCTGAGGATGAAGTTGGAACTCCTCAAAGTATGTTCCTTACCACGCCTTTCACACCAGAACGCAGCAGCAATACTGCTGTTATTTGGCAGAAATAGGTGTGGCGGTGGAGCTTGGGGAGTCAAACTACAAAGAATTCTACCAAATTTAAGTCCATTATTGCGATTACATTGACAGTCACAAAATAATCACACTCTAAATCCGCGTTTCCCAACCTGTGGTCCGCGGACCCCTGGTGGTCCGCGGACCACAATATATGTATGGGGGTCAGCGATGTCATTTTTTTCATAATAAACAGTTATAATTACCTTCTGTATTTGTTTTTTTTTGTATCTCTAAAAACTGAAATAAATGCCTAATCCGTTTTTTTGCTGTTTATTCTATTAAGGGGGTCCGTGCAAACTGTGCTTGATTTCCTAAGGGTCCGTGGACTGAAAAAGGCTGGGAAACACTGCTCTAAATTTAGTCGCAAGAATTGCTAGATAAGAGGAATAGTTTATATATATGCGTAGATCGCTCTTGGCTTCGACGTCGGATATCTGGCTTTCTGGTCCTCAACTATTACTATCTTTATAGCTCTTTCCATTAAAATATTCATAGGTTCCGAGCGAATGGAGATGAATGGCGGCGTCGTAAAATCGAGCTTTTTATAAAATAAAAGCGAAATCAGTTTATATTTACAATCGTATGGTGCGCACTAAAGTGAACGTAGAATGATTTAATTTTACCTACATTTGAATTTATATTGTTATTACTGAGTACATATTGGTACTGTGCACTGAGTATATTACGTCCTAACTACAATAATAGTTGTAGGTTTTTGCCTAGCATTGCAAAGTACAACGCATCAACGCAAGGTATGCCCGTAAACCTAATCATGCCATGTTTATTGAAATATACGCACGAAAACAATGTTTGTCACCCGACTGCGTTAAAAGGAGAATAATTATTTCGACCGTATGTGATATATGTATGTATATATTAGAATCGTTCCAGTGTGGTATGTGACATAGACTATACAATTATTAAAAATGGCGCCTGCAAATAGGGTAAAGATGGGTGGAGCGACGACATTTTTTATTAAAGCGGACAATATGGGTATCGAAGGAAAACTAGTAAATAGACCGTTCTAAAATATATGTATACTTTTAGTTTACTATTTTCACGAAAACTAATATAACGCGTTTTGATGTATAATCATGAAAAAAAAACATTTTAAGCAGTCAGTTTTTTGTTTTAATATTTTTAAACAATGTTACTAGTTTTTAAAGAAACTGAATATACTCAACCTAAAGGTTCAGATCGATACATGGACATATTTCAATACATATTTAAATGAAGAGTTCTTTATTCAGATCATGTTTTGAGTTGCGCGTGATAACAAATAGCTGCCGCATTCCACCGTGGCCGCACGCCATTAATTAGAGTCTGCAGCTTTATTAAATGGGAGCCCCTCTACTTTGAGGTCTGACGAAATAATGTTGCTCAAGGTATACATTTACCATCATTTCCCAGTTGTTAATTTTATCTTAGAATTATTATAAACGTAATCTTGCTAATATTATATAGGCAAATGTTTGCATTCAAACATCCATATATCGTCAGATATATGGATGTTTGAATATTTGAAGGATTTGGTCTTTTGATATCATTTCCTATCATTTTTTAGTTATTAATATTTATCTTGCAATTGATTAGAGGATGAAGCTGAAATGAAGATGAAATATAACATCATTTCATCTTCATTTCGTTTTTCGATTTTAGATCATAAAGATTTTAGATTTTAGATTGAACTTTAGATTTGAACTATCTGCAAGTCCATTTGTACTTCTGTACAATAATATTTATTTAGTTATTCAACTTACAAATTTTATATTTAAACGTGATTCATTTAATTGGAGTTTTAATGCCTATTTTTTACCGCAGTAGGTACTTCACGTAAAAATTAATTAAGGTCTTACAGCAGAGCTTACTCTCAGAAACTCAGCTTTAATTTATTTAAATTTTAAAATAAATTTGCCAACGCGACTACTCGGAGAACGCTGTTACAATTTATTATTTTTATGTACTTAACACAGTTGCTCTTTACTTTACTAATTTTATAAATCCATTCACTCTAAACAGAAAGATATTTTCATGAATCATGTGTCATTTAATTTAATTCAGAATCGGCAGGGCGGTTAGATCATAGTAATTTTGCTACTCCCTAAATACAAGTAGATCATTTCCTTTGTTGATTTAAATTATAATACAATTTGTTGTTACAGCGGCCTGAACTTCCAAGACTTGATCGTCCGACAGGGTGCCATCGACTCGCCGCCCAAAACTCCTTTCATCCTTGGTTTCGAATGCGCTGGTGAGATTGAACAAATTGGCGAGGGAGTCACCAACTTCAAGGTAAGATAGTTTTTTGAACTGAATTTTTTATGATTGATTTAACATTGAACAAGAACAGCGGCTTTACTGTGTTAATTTTTGAATAATTTGAAAAAGATAATTGTTGTTAAAATCACTTTTCAAGTGAACTTAATGCTTAATATTAATAAGTCTTTAAGAAGCAGGTACATCTTAGTTTATTCGTTGGATAAAAAAATTGTTTTTAGCCCTAATTTAGAATCAATTTTACTGCTATATTTTACCCACTGAAGAGTATACGTATAAATTAATTCCGCCAATTTTTATTAATTTATTATGAGTTCGACATGTACAATTACTACTGATATTGCATCGGGAAGGATCTAGGTAATTAATTACTATTAGGTATAGGTGTAACAAAGTTCGTTTACCAATTCAAATGCAATTTGTACTGTCAGACGAACTTAATATTGATATTAATCGATAACTCATTGTAAATCCTTGTTAGTAATTTATAGTTATGCCGGATAAGGCCGGTAATTTAGATATTAGCTTCACATATGCGTTGGTGAAAACAACAGTACTTATTTATGTATATAGTTACGTATTATGTTCATATTTAGATTATTTTTCATTTGAAAACAATAACAACTTTTAATAGGGCTAAAACAATGACCATGCGTCACGAGTTATCTAACATATTATAATATTGTAGTACATTATTCAATATTATAGTAATATTGTTATAAAAGCATAAAGTTTACCATGTAGTGGAACCAGTGTAGTTTGACAGGGGTAAAAATATTCTTGCGTTTCGGAGAAGGGTGTGGTTGCCAGTTCATCTTAGTGAGCGATCATCTAGCTCGTCATCAGGAAAAAACAACGCATCTGTGATCGATTTTAGATACACCTCTATTCTATGTATATGGAGTTGTATGTATCGGTACTGGCTATCTATCAGTGACTTACCATCATGTGGGCTTTGTGCTCGTTTGCTACTTAAATTTGATAAAAAAATACAGGCTACCTGTACAATGTCCGTCTAAAATCCCGTAAAATATTTCGTACCATAGATAGGAAAGTCGTAGGGTTGTGACGTGAATTTTTTTCAAAAGAACCATCGGCTCTTAAGAACAAGATTCCCCAAACGGAAACCTCTTGTCTGTGACTGAGGGTAGAATTATGTGCCTTGCTGGCTTTTTACGCGTAATTACGCTGTCTTTAGTTCTTGCTCTTCAAGCCGGAACCAATTTAAACTATGCCTCAACGATTCAAGGGAGAAAATGACGTGCGATTCACATACAAAGTATTCCAGCCTTTTTAAGGGGCATAAATATTTCACAGTGAGATTTAAATAGTGACGTTATTTATTATTTCTCAAAACTATATTTAAATCATTTTTTGTATTTCACGTGACTTTGTGGCTATAATTTCTACGACTTAGATTTTTTTATAAGAATGAAGTAGCAAACGAGCGTGCAGTCCATCTGATATGGAAAATGGTTACTGCCGCCCTTGGACTTCTGTAAGCAACTGCGTATAGAATTGGTGTTCTATTTGAAGTTGATCACAGATGCATTGCCACTTCCGAAGTCTAAGGTCGCTATAAGTAAGCCGGCTTCACGCTGAAAATAAGTGTGGCAGTGGTACTTCCCCGGTCGCGCTATATTGTTTCTACCACCTGGAAAAGATGTTAAGATTATCAAATATGAAATGTACAACTAATACAATATCTAATTTTCTCGTAGGTTGGAGATCAAGTGGTAGCGCTGCCTGAATACAAGGCCTGGGCGGAGCTGGTGACAGTACCAGCGCAGTATGTGTACGCGCTGCCGGATGGCATGACCGCCCTGGACGCGGTGGCCGTCACCACAAACTATGTGGTCGCCTACCTGCTCCTCTTCGAGATGGCCAACCTGACGCCTGGCAAGAGCCTCCTCGTGCACTCTGCTGGAGGCGGCGTGGTAAGATATTTATTTTTAACCGACTTCAAAAAGGAGGAGGTTCTCAATTCTCCTTTTTTTGTAGTCTCTAAGTGGTCCGTTGACTGCATAGGGTAGTAAAAATAAACGAAACCAAGAAAAGAAGGTGAATTTCGTATAGATAGGATTTGTCCGAAAACGAACTAAGAGTAAGAAAATAAGTTTTAATAATTGGCTTAATAAATACGGTTTTATTAAGCCGCAGCTACAAACATTTCTTCTTCCTTTAAAGATTTTTTCTCCCTAAAAAATCGGCGACGGTATCACATCTTGCTGCATTTTGTAAAATATATTATTAATTTGTATAAGTTACCTATTTTAAACAATACATTATATTAAAGATTCTTATCTACTTATTGTAATCCGTTTCCAGCATTTATTGTTCATTAAATAAGATTTCGAGTTATACAGGCTACGTAACAAAATACTCATACACAGAACGTAACTACTACCACCGCTGAAAATTTGAGATAAATAACCAGTCATATGAACTCACGATGAACTGCTCTCAGTATTTTATGCACATTTTGTGAAATAAATCTGAAGTAAAATTCATGTCGGTTTGGACATAAGCAAATAAATGAACCTCGCTAAAAATACCGGCGTAGCATTGACCCTGGGAACCACTGCTCAGTATCTACTTCTTCAAGCTTTTTGTTCGTGTTAAACACAGCCGTAGCGATGTATTTATATTGAACGTGCAAACAATGTTACATATTCTCTAATTGTCGGTCTGAATTAGGTGAGAAAAACAGTGCGCTCAAGAATGTTCTTCCGTTTATTACGTCACTCATTACCCTCGGTGTCAATGACCCGTAATTTGAAACGGCTAGTTTAAGAATATGACTGGGGTTCGGACATGCCACTGTCAATTATTTCAACACATTCAAATTACAAACACGAAACTATAACGTGTGGACGAGGGTGGGGCTGATTCGTTACTATTGGAATAGCAGTTTCATTTTCTACAAGATACGTATCTAAATTCCCCAGTTTAATGATACGATATTAGTTGCGCGGTTGAGCAAAAAAGATACAATTGTAATTATCGGCCGGGAATCAGATTAAAACAGACTCTGTAACGCTCTGTAATAATAGGTACAATGAGTAGATATTTAATGCGAAGTATATAAGTTTACGTTAAACTGGTTTGATTAAACCTTAATCCGATAGAGAATCATAATGGATCTCCGATCGTAACGATAATAAGTATTGGAAAAATGTATTTGTATATTATCTTCATCGCTGCTGCTTGAAGTTTCTTTCTTGTCCAAATGATCCACTTAAACAGAAAAATATTTATGTAGGTACAATTTAAAGTTTTAAGTAGGTAGATTTACAGCATATTTAATGAAGTCTTCACTTAACAAATGCTTTGTGTAACGAGATCGACGGCGTCACTGCCACATCTTTCAGCTTTTCAGCGATCGAAAGTTTAGTGCACATCTTTAGATTTTAATGGGTGTGATACCGAAAATCTTAAACCAGTTTTTGTACATGAATCAGGTGATCTACTTGCACGATTACTTAGAAATAACTACATATATCAAAAGATCAGTTACTTCTCGTACAAAACAACCTAAGTTTGTAAAGTTTTTGTGGATAAATTTCTTTAGATTGTGATTTGAAATTCGACAAAGGAAAATACTTCACGAAAGCTGTTTTCGGCGCTATAACTAGATGGCGCTGTACCCCTTACTGAATAACGCTAGTGATTTTAGTTAGAAGCTCATATTAGAGTTCAAGGTCTGTATATGCGAAATAATAATTATTAAGTTAAGACTTGCCGTGTGAATTACACACACATTCATACTTTTTACGAAACTTTGGCTATATTTTTTTTTGTGCTCAGGGTCAAGCCGTGGCTCAGCTGGCGAAGACGGTAGACAACGTGACGGTGTTCGGCGTTTGCTCTAAGACCAAGCATGAGGCTCTAAAGGCCAACAACAACAACATTGACCATCTCCTCGAGAGGGGCAGCGACTATACCAGCGAAGTTAGGAAGTGAGTATTCACGGCATGATCTTCTTGACGAATGTTTGAACGTGTATACGAACGAATGAAGAAGACCGGGCACGGGTCTTCTCGGAATGTGAGAGTTTTAGAACATAGTCCTACGTGCTGCTGTCCAAGTGCGCTAGACAAACTTTAGAAATTTTTATTGAACTCTCAGGTGTGCAGGTTTACGCAAGATCTTCTAATAAGCACATCATTTT